>PVHT021183523.1:16365924-16398502 GCA_004024745.2 Catagonus wagneri
ACTGAGCTGTTTTTCTGGGCTTTTCTCTTTCTCCCTTATCTGGGTTAGAGTTTTCTGTCTTTTCATTTTTATAGGTTTTTGGTGTGGTGACCTTTTTGCCAACAATAGAGTTGTAGCCTCTCTTAGTTCAGGTGTTTGCCTCCCCTGTGGCTAAAGTTGGTATGGGCGGGGCTTGCTGTAGGCTTCCTGATGGGAGGGAGTGATACCTGCTCATTGGTAGGTGGGGTTGATTCCTAACCCTCTGATGGGTGGGGTTTTGTCTCTGGATGAGATTAGAGGCTGGCTGTGTGCCTGAGGGGTCTTTAGGCAGCCTGTTTCCTGATGGGTGGGGCTGTGATCCCACCTGGATTATTGTTTGGCCTGGGGCTTCTCAGCACTGATGGGAGGGACCAGATTTTCCCAGAAATGGCCCCCTCCAGAGAAATTCAGGCTGATGAATGTTCCCGAGAGCTTCACCTCCAATGTCCTTCCCCCACAACAAGCCACAGTCACCCCTATTTTCCCAGGAGATCCTCCAAGAATTGCAGTCAGGTTTCACCCGGATTCCTATGGAGACTGCTTTGCCTTGGGACCCAGTGCACGTGAAAGTCTGTGTGTGCCTTTCAAGGATGGGGTCTCTGTTTCCCCCAGTCCTGTGGAGCTCCTGCACACAAGCCCCTCCAGCCTTCAATGCCAGATGCTCCGGGGGCTCTTTCTCCCTGTGCCCGATCCCCAGGCGTGGGGTATTGACGTGGGGCCTAGAACTCTCAGTCCTGTAGCTGAGTCTCTGTGCTGCAGTTACTTTCCAGTCTGTGGGGCTTCCCACCCAGGAGGTATGGGGTTGCTTCTATCGCGTAATTGCCCCTTCTACCTCTTGATGTGGTCTCCTCTTTGTCTTCTGGAGTAGAATATGTTTTTTGGAAGTTTACAGTCCATTTGGTTGAAGGCTGCTCGGCATTTGGTTGTAGCTTTGCTGTTTTTCGGGAGAGAAGTTGAGCTCCAGTCCTTCTATTCCGCCATCTTAGTCCAATCTCTCCTTTTGTTGAATTCTTAAATTAAAAAACATTTTTGTTGTATAGTTGATCTAAAATGTTGTGTTAGTTTCTGTTACAGCAAAGTGATTCAGCTATATATGCATATATATGTGCTCTTTTTCAGATTCTTTTCCATTAGAGATCATTATGAGATATTGAATATAGTTCTCTGTGCTATACAGCAGGTCCCTGTTGTTTATTTGATATGTAGTAGTCTGCATCTCTTGATCCCAAACCCCTGATTTATCCCTTCCTCCCCCTTTCCACTTTGGTGTAAGTTTGTTTTTGAACTCGGTGAGTCTTGTCTCTGTTTTACAAATAAGTTCATTTGTATCATCTTTTTAGATTCCATATTTAAGTCATATCATATGATATTTGTCTTTCTCTGTCTGACTTCCCTAAGTACAATCATCTCGAGGTCCATCTATGTTATTTGCATAACTTTGATGTTCCCAGTCTGTGCCTAAAGGCCATTAAGGACAACAAGGCTGCTGAAGAAACAGGACAGAATTTGCTTCATGCATTTACTTAAAAGATTCAGACACTGTCCTGGCACTGAGCTATATTTTTGACTTGAGTTTCTGAAAAAATATTTTTTTTTTCTTCCATCCTTTCCCCTACCTACAACTCACCACTCAGACAAGGCAAAATGGGACATCATCCCAGCAAATAAGCAGAAGTGCATCTTCTCCCATTTCTGCTGTCTTTGGGTTCTACTCAGTAACAACCCTCTTCTCAGTTTGGGGTCCTTAGGAATTCCCAACAACAGGTAGAGAAAAAAAAAAGTTTCTTTTCTTCCTGAATTGTGCTTTCTCCTTTCGGATTGGTCCAGTATAGGAGAACTGGTCTTTACTGGGGCTTATGAGGGGAACGCATCTCCCAGAATCACAGTTCTGCAGACTTCATCTTTTTTTCAAGGGGAAGCGGTAAGATGCAATCGAAATGGGGGAGTGGAACTGCGATTGTGTTTCTCGAATAAATATTTCCCTGAAGTTGCAGGGGTTACTAAGGGACAGAGGCTGAGTAACTGAAAGTTGTGTCCTGGATGCGTTTGATCAACGTCCGTGTCCTCGTCAGTCAGTTTTCGGGAATTAACATTTCGTCTGAATTACTAAAAGCACCATAAGCAGTGTTTAGAAATGAAGAACAAATGAAGTGCATTGGGAATTCAATAATAAGTACTTGTCCACATTATTTCTTTCTGAAGTGAGGTTATGGGGTGTTTGCCATGACATACATAGGCAAGATTTCAACGTAATTTGGGGGTGCAAAAGATGATATAAATGGACTTATTAATATAATTTTCTAACCGTGTAAGAAAGATTTCTGCTACCATTAAGTTTTTTCCTTTTTTTTTTGCTACCATTAAGTTTTCATTGTCTACTTTTCTTTAACAAAGGCTTATGCTTGTTCAATGCCATATCCTGTTCTAAGCGTTTTTATAATTACTGTCTTAATTTTCTCAACCCCACGAGGATGGCCACTATCATCGCCATTTTACAGATGGGAAAACTGAGGTACCAGGAGTCACTTGCCCAGGGTCCCACAGCTAGAAAGGGGCAGTGCCAGGTTTTCAGTCCAGGCATCAGTCTGACTTTGGAACTGCCCCTCGATTCTCAGCATCTGTATTTATTTTTCTGAGTCTTAGAATCTGGATTTCTAACAACCTAGATTTAAATTTTTTTTAATGTTAGAAACTTCTAGGTTTCTATGGTTGATTTTTTTTTCCCTTTTAGCCGTACTCAAGCAAGAAAATTAATTTCCCTCCCAGCTTGTTCTGAAATGAAACCACTACAAAATTGTCATCAGTAATGAGTTTTCCTCTGTTAGAAGACACTCTGATTTCCTCCTTTTCCACATTTTTCTTGGATGGCTTGACATGGAAAAATTCTCAAGCCAGATACCCCGTGGCTGAAGGGCTCTGAGGGCTGTTTGCAAAAATAAAGGCTGTTTCAGATAAGTCAGAGGTGACGGAGTCCCACTAATCGGAACTCACATCTGTTGAACTTGGTTTTCTCAGCCCCAGACAGCAGCAGCAGCTGCTGCAACCAAAGAAATGCTCCTTCCTTTGCCAGAAGCCTCCTGGACTCAAAATTCCAGACAGTCATCCTGTCTGTCAGCCCATATTTCCTATGGGAAGTAGGCTTGAAGTGTAAACACCGGGAAGCCAGGCTGAAGGGAGCAGACTGTTCTGTTTAAGAGGCTGCTGTGTCCTTGCTCTGCCCCCAGGGCCGCAGTCATTTATAGGGAACAGGCTGGAACAGGGGTGCTGTTTTCCACCCCACCCTTACCCCCGTCTTTTCCACCTTTGCTCCCAGTAATGCAGTTTTCAGCAGACGGCACCTTTCAGTTCCACCTCTAGGATGTCGGAGGGTTAGAAAGCACACAGAACTGTCGCGGGGGAAAAGCCTCTTTTCTCGACAGCCTAGAAAGCGAGACTCCTGCACGGAGTCTCAGAAGAGGTGGCCTTTGCGCTGGGAGGTGGCTGTACACTCCCAAGCCCACCCACTGATGGCTTCTCCCTCCAGGCTTTGAGAGGACAGGTATTTATTTACTTATTTTTATTTTTGTAGGGCCGCACCCGCGGCACATGGAGGTTCCCAGGCTAGGGGTCGAATCAGAGCTCCAGCTACCGATCTCCACCACAGCCACAGCAAAGCGGGATCCGATCCACATCGCAGCTCAGGCCAATGCGGGATCCTTAACCCACTGAGCAAGGCGTGGGATTGAACCCACATCCTCGTGGATACTAGTCGTTACCCCTGAGCCGCCACGGGAACTCTGCTATTTATTTTTTAAGTGTGTATTTTTTCCTCTAATCTATCTAACTAACAGCTTTTGAATTTAAGCTATTTGGGATACTCAAAAACACATCAGTATTTTCCCCACGTAGGGCTAAAATACAAGTAGGAAAAAAAAAAATTCCTTATAAGTGAGTGTCCTTGAATCAACCTGGCCAGGTATTATGTAAGCAGATTTGGCAGGGCAGGAGGGATTTCTAGAATTCTTTTGCTCTCTCTTCGCAAGTAATTGTTGATTACCATTGCAGCATATGTACTGACTTGGCCATGTTAGGTTGTTGCTGCTATATCTAACTGTAAAAACTAGGTAGGTTCAAGTTTACACGTTAAATAAATAATAGTTCTTACTATATTTAGTCAAATCTAAGACCCACTGATCGTGAGATTACTTTATGCACCACTAGGGGAGAGAAAAATCCTGCAAGCAAGCTATGGAAAAGGGTTGATTAAAAACATATGTTGGAGTTCCTGTCGTGGCTCAGTGGTTAATGAATCTGACTAGGAACCATGAGGTTGCGGGTTCGATCCCTGGCCTTGCTCAGTGGGTTAAAGATCCAGTGTTGCCATGAGCTGTGGTGTAGGTTGCAGACGTGACTTGGATCCTGCATTGCTGTGGCTGTGGCGTAGGCTGGCGGCTATAGTTCCGATTTGACGCCTAGCCTGGGAACCTCCATATGCCACGGGTATGGCCCTAGAAAAGGCAAAAAGACAAAAAAAAAAATCTGTCACTTAGGCGTTCCCTTGTGGTGCTGTGGGTTAAGGATCCAGTGTTGTCACTGCAGTGGCCCGGGTGGCTACTGCGGTGTGGATTCAATCCCTAGCCCGGGAACTTTCACGGGTGCAACCAAAAGAAAAACCATAGATCACTTACATGTGGAATCTAAAGAATTAATACAAGTGGACTTATTTCCAAAGAATTAGACTCAAGACATGGAGAACAAACTTGTGGTTACCGAAGGGTTCGAGGAGGAGGGCTAAACTGGGAATCCAGGATGAACCGACGCGTACTGCTGTACATAAAATAGGTAAACAACAAGGTCCTGCTGTAAAGCAGAGGGAATTATACTCAGTATCTTGTAATAACCTATAGTGGAAAAGAATCTGAAAAAAATATATCTGAATCACTTTGCTGTACACCTGAAACACTGGAAATCAACTGTACTTCAGTTTTTAAAAAGTGCGTTCAGATACCTTGGAATCTCTGGTGGCCATGTTTTAGCCCCAGTCTTGCTTCTTTTCTGCCCAGTCTGACAACACGACTCTGGCTGCACTTTCAGCTGTGAGTTTCCCTTTACCTGGCCTGTTGGCCTTTGGCAGCCTCGATTCCCTTCTTCCTGAAACGCTTGCCTCCCTTGGTCTCAGACAACACCCTCTCTTGGTTCTCCTCGCACCCCTCAAGCTGTTCCTTCTCCAGCTCTTTGGCTCGCGCAGCCTGACCTCCGAATCAATAATGGAGAGCCCCTCTAAATCGCGGAGAGCCGCGGGACCCAGGACCTGCCCCTCTTTTCTCCCTGCTCGCTCTCCCTCCCTAAGTACCTTCTGTCTGCTGCCGATTCCCAAGTGCCTCTGTTCAGCCTGGATCTTGCACGGGAACTCAGTGTGGGGAGACGCTCCCCGCCTGCCCGACAGACACAGGTGCCTAACAGGCACCTCCCACCGAAGACGTGTAACCGAATGCCTGCATCCCTCACATCAGTTACTCGCTGTGCAAAGTGGCACCTCTGGTCTTGCCGGCGCTCAGAGCAAAACCTTAGAGTCATCCTTCACGCCTTGCCTTCTTTCTCTCCCCACCTTCGATCCGCTGGCAAGTCCCATCAACTCTACCTTCAAAAGACGTGCAGAAGCTGACCGTTTCCCCTCATTTCCACCTCCCCACCCGAGCCCCTGTCATCTGCCCTCTGGATCACTGCCAGGACCTCTAACTGGCTGTTCCACTTCTGCCTGCTCTCCTTTTGCTTTACTTTGACACATCAGCCAGAGTGATCCTGTTCAGTGTAAGTCAGATCGCGTCAGTCCTGACACTGAAAAGTCAAAATCCCCAGTGACTGTCCATTGCATGCAAAGCCCAGTGCAGTCCGTGTGCCCCTCCCGACCATTGGTCTCCAGCCTCCGATGCCCGCTGTCCTCCCCATCGCTCACTCGCTCCAGCCACATCGGCCTCCCCGCCCGTCCTTGAACCTGGTGCCAACACCCTTCGTACCTGCCGTTCCCTCTGCAGGGCTCGCTCCTTCACCTCCATTCGGGCTTGATTCCCTCATTAGCTCAGTGGAGCCATCTCTGAGATAATGGGGGAGAAGACCCCGTATCTAAAATTGCAGCCCTCACCCCCTTTGCCTTCCCTTGCTCTCTTTTCCTCCTTAGCTACCCTGGCTATCTAACACGTGGACTGTTTGATTACTTCCCACGTCCCCCAGCAGTTCGCAGGCTTCACCAGGAGGGGATTTCGTTTTGCCTCCTTCCTTGCAGCCCTCCCTGGGGCCTAGATTTGTGCCTGGTGCTCAGTAAGTGCATTTCTGTGGAATGAATATAGGCATATAGCTTCAGACATAGGCTAAGCTCAGGAGGAAGAGGGCATTTGGGGTTTTGTGGGGGTGTGTTTCGTTTTCTTCCTTGGAAGGAAAGAAATGATTATTAGCATTCCTCACGGCATCAGCGAAATGTATGTCTCCCATCTGGAAAACCACCTACTGCTTGCAGAGTTTGTCCCTGGTAAACAGTCCGCCTATTAACCAGGAGACCTTTGCACAGCGGTTGTCAGTCGCTCCTGAGATTCATCCGAGCTTGTGATGATTGTCCAGTGAACCTTCAACAAGATAGGGATTCATTCTGCTTTGGAAATCACTTCTGGGGTTTCAAATGAAATCTGAACCATTCCTCCAACTTTTGTATCTCAATAGGGAAGGGTAATATATATATATAGTCTCTTTAGGGCTGTGCCCAAGGCGTATGGAAGTTCCCAGGTCAGCAGTCCAATTAAAGCTGCAGCCGCCGGCCTACACCACAGCCACAGCAGGGCCAGATCCAGGCTGCATCTGCGATCTACGTGACAGCTCAAGGCAATGCTGGAGCCTTTAACCCGCTGAGCGAGGCCAGGAATCTCATTCATTCATTTATTCATCCACAGAACGAATAGCCATTGTACTGTCTTTTATTCTGTGCTAGGTTCCTGGAGGTGCTGGGGATAATGGTGATCAAAGCACACATGGGGCTTGGACAGAAGGTGGCAGAAAAGGCATCTCTGGGGCATGACCATTGCTCATGAAATGTGAAAGCCAGGCTTTTTTTTTTCTTTTTCAGATTTCTGACCTTGCTCTGTACAGACATTTTATGTTTAGTGCATTGTGTCCATCTTTGCCTTTGTGTCTGCAGTTGGCAAGCTTGAGGTTCCAGCGTGTGCCAAAAAAGAGCCATGTCTGTGGGGCGGGGGGGCTCAGACTGATGGTAAAAGGGAAGTGGTTTTGAGCTCATATGTTCTGTTTTGCACATGTATGTCTCAGGAGACGCGTGTGTGTGTGTGTGTGTTTGTGCGTGTGTGTGTGTAACCCAGCACAGGGATAACTGTGGAGTCATCTGCCCTTGGAGGACTTTGTGCACTAAGTGCCTCCGTAGGAGTTTTCTCAGTATTTGTCCCCCCACTTCTTTTTCTAGAAGAATAATGGGAACGGCCATTACCTGAACAAGGATTGGAGATGTAATGGGGATACTTGAAACTTTTCCTGGTGAGCACGTGGTACCACCCAAAAGCTCAGAGGCACGTTCGTCTCATGGATGCGCCCATTCTGTACGAAATGCAGTCGTACAGCGTGAAGGGCAGAGGGCTGGGTCGTGGGTTCCAGCCAGCCTCTGTTTCTTCCGGCTCTGTCATCTCTGTCCTCTTCCAGGGGAGGCTTTCATATGGGTTCTGACTGATGGCACCATTGCAGATACTTATCTCCAAAAGGAGAGAGCTTTAATACCCTTACCTATAAAGGTTCTTATTAAAAGAGGAAGAACGCTTTTTTGCATACTGGCATGGACATTGCACTTTAAAAGAAATGAGCTTCAAATGAGGATTGTCACCCGGGTTATATCTGATTCGGGGTTTATAACACCGGAAAATGCCATGTCTTCCACAGTAACCCAGCTGCTCACCTCTGGTCCTTTTCTTGGGCTCCCTCACGGCTGGGCAGTGTCTGCTCACTCCAAAGAGCCCCTGGGTGCCGTCGTGATGCTGTGATGCTCTGTGTGTGGCTGGCGTGGCAGCATGGTCCTTTCACATGTGACCCCTCGGTCACATACGAGTGGAGTTCTGGAAAACCCAGGAGGCTAGGGTGCTAGTGTCTGGCTTCACTCTTGAGCGCCTGTGGTGCTGGGGATAAAACCGATGTCTGTGCAGGTTCATTGGCGCAGGGACTCGTGTTCACGCAGAAAGGGAGGGGACGGAGGAAGGAGAGCCGAGGTGCTTTATGGTTTTCTGGGATCAGAGGTGGTATTTTTCAGTTTATGGATGGGGACCCTGAAATCTCACCACCACCCAGAGTTACGGAACTCACAAGTCACGGAGTTTGAAATGCTGCCTTGTGATTGCCAACTTCATGATCTTTCTACTACCTTCACCTTAAAAGTCACAAGCCAATTCCTGGGGCCAGGACCACCTTCTCAGACACAGCCTCCGGCAAGTGCAGCCACAGGTTTATGGAGCTTGACTCCTTCTGTGACCTCTTTAGCAACTTTAGCCACGCCCTGGAGCTCTGGGACCTGCCGTCACAAGAAAAGCCAAGTTAGGCTTGTTGCCCCATCAGTCAGCACTTCCGTGGGTTGAGGGTTGTGTCACTTTTCAACCAATAAAAAAAAAAAAAAGAGAGAGAGAGACCTGACATAGCGCTCAGCTAAACAAATCGGAGGAACTCAACACATAGTGACTGTCTCCATTCTAGATGGAAATTCTCAGAACTCTGTGGGACAGATGACCAGGCCAAGCAGAGATCTGGTCTCTATTTTACTGTCAATGGAATGTCACATTGAGATTAATAATCAGGGTAGGAACTTTCATTTGTGTGTGTGTGTGTCTCTGTGTTTCTTTTCACACAGTGCTTTTCTAAATCTTTGGCCATTTGATAATCTAGCTAGGGTTTGGGTTTTTTTTTTTCTTTTTTTGTCTTTTTAGGGCTGCATCCATGGCATATGGAGGTTCTCAGGCTAGGGGTAGGATCAGAGCTGCTGCTGTCAGCCTGCACCACTGCCACAGCAACGCCAGATCTGATCCCAGTCTGAGACCTACACTGCAGCTCATGGCAACACTGGATCCTTAACCCACTGAGTGAGGCCAGGGATCAAGCCCACATTCTCACGGACTGGGTTCTCTAGCTGGGTTCATTACTGCCGAGACACAAGGAGAACTCCTAGCTAGGGCCTCTTAACTTGCTACAGTTTCAGGGGTTGGTGAACTACAGCCGGTGGGCTCAGCACATTACCTGTGGCTGCATTCATGTGAACAGAGCTGAGAACTTGCACTGAAACAGAGACTGTATCCAAGTTCTCCGGGAAAAAATTTTTACTCTTGCCCCTTGCCCTGTACAGAAAAAGCTTGCTGAAACTTCCTTGCTTTTTTTTTTTTTTTTTCTGAAGAGTACAATAGTTTTAAAGGAAAGAACTAGACTTGCTAGCTCCAGAGAAAAACTTACCCAGCCTCTGCTTGGTTAGTAATAACAGGCCAGCAAGAAGCACACAATCGTGGCCAACCCTGGGTGCATTCATATGTCAACTAGATGGCTGTGCCCTAGGGACATAATTCCAGTAACTAATAATGCTCCTTTGATGCCACATTCCCTGTTAACCACGAGAGAGGTAACACTGACTAGCTGGGCGTCTTTGAGCTGGTCATTAACCTTTCTACCTGAGATTCCTCACCAATAAAATTAAACAGTCAATAAATATATATAGATATATATCCCACATAATAATGTGTATAGATAAAGTCTATAGAAATGCATGTCTATGTGTTATTTATATAAATATATGGCTTTAAAAGGAATAATAAATGTCAAATACAGTAATAGAATAAAAAGAAGACCCATTTCCCCACCATGCAGTTTATGAAATGGGGTCTTCTGAATACCTTTGAGTCCCCTCTGTGTACCTGTCCAGTAACGTCCCCCTCCCTCCCTCGAGGTGGCTGTTAACCTATTACTTTTCCTTATAGTTGTATTGTGTAGTGTTGTCTAAAACTTTTTTTTTTTTCTAAACAAAGAACACCTTCAGATCCCATCCAAGTTTGCGTGTCATTGGGGCGACTTCATTTTCTTAGTGCAAAATGCTTTGTCTTAAAATCTCACAAGGGCCTTCGATCCAGCAAACAGGTAATGCACAGTGGCTGCCCAGTACATGCTCTGGAAATATCCGAAGGTTCCCCCCCCCCTTTTTTTTGTCTTTTTAGGGCTGCATCCGGGGCACATGAAAGTTCCCAAGCTTGGGGTCAAATTGGAGCTGCAGCTGCTGGCCTCTGCCACAGCCACAGCAACGCCAGATCTGAGCCGTGTCTGCAACCTACACTGTAGCCGGACATGCCAGATCCTTAACCCACTGAATAGGGCCAGGGATCGAACCTAACATCCTCAGGGATACTAGTCAGGTTCATTACCGTTTAGCCACAGAGGGAGCTCCTGCAGGTTTTCCTTTTCCCTTTGGCGGCAGTGGTGGGGTAGGGACAAGGGACAGCAAAGTCAGGGGCTAGTTCAAACTGGTTTTCAATTTTCCCTCTGTGGTCTGTGATCCTTGCTAGGTTGAGAGACTGGGGTCTCCAGAAGGAATGCCTGTCTCTGCCATCTTTCGTTGTATCCGCAGTGGGAGTGGGCGGTGATGGGGGCCTTGCTGACCCCGGCTGTTCACCTGGGTTGACTCTGCATTTACATAGCAGAAGAATAAGATGCAGTCTGATTCGTGAGCCTTAAAATTAGCTTCCAGTCAGTTTTGGTGGAAGGAAAATCTCATTGTATCCATTCTTTGTGTTTTCCTTTTTCTTCTTCTTCTTCTTTTTTTTATTTTGTGGCTGATAAAAAAAGCATAAATACTGGCTTTTGGAAGAAGGAGCTATTGTTAAGCGTAAGCCTTTTAAACTCTGTAATTACTCTATAAAGCCTGTGTGTTTGCATCAGAAATGCATTTAGTCTTAAGTTGTAGTGCCCAGTGTAGGGAGCATTTATAATGACGGGGTACTTCCAAAAATACATCAACTCTATAGAAAATGTTAATCAGCTCATCCCCAGAGACCAGACTGAGTATCTCCGCTGTACAAGTGAGGAAGCGACCATGACAGTTAGTGGTTTGCCCAAAGCCACACTGTCACTGGCATTACGAAGATTTAAGCAAAGGTCCCACGTCCAAGAAAACTCACAGTCATGTTTCCGTGCGAGACACTGTGGGCCTTCGTCAACTTGACCTAAATTAAGATTCAGGGACTAATAAGCCTTTTGGCCTTGGGAAGAATTGACCACATCAACCACAAAGAGTTGGCTTGCTCTTGAAAGTTACCTGCGGGGTTTTAAAGAAGACATTTTTTTTTTTTTTTTTAAGGAGTCTATTTGCTTGAAATGAAAAGCTCTGTATCTGGCTAAATATCACTAGGAAAATTGAAAAGCAGTGGGTTCAAGCGTATTTCACACTGCCAGGGACGATAGGGTGGGAAGTACGTCTCAATTTGAGTAATGTCTCAATTTGTGGCATTCTCCTTTTCCAGTGGACAAAAAAGCCGCCTTCTACCAGGAACTGACTTTCAGAAACCATTTTCAAGGGGGTGGTTCGGGATGTGCAGACTGTCTTCCAAATTATCTGCTTCAGGGGGATTGCACGGCAAAGGGTTTCCATGGAGGAACCACAGAGACCTCCACTTACAAGGAAACTTCTAGAATTCTTATTGCCATTTGCTTAGGCAAAATGTTGATAGCTCATTTTATAAATATTTTCCCTAACAACTAATTGAAGCAAAAAAGGTTTTTTTTTCCTTTCCCTCTTGATTAATCTCCAGTTAATGGACTAATTCAATTAACTATCATGGGGTACGTGCCTCTTTAGTCTCCTGTTTTGCTTTCTTCCCTCAGCTTCACTTGGGAACTTGACTCCATTTTTTTGTTTTCTGAGTAGTAAATGTTTTTTGAAGTTGCAGTATAGTTAACTTACAATGTTGTGTTAGTTTCAAAAGTAAAGTGATTATTTTATACACACACAGATACACATATTCTTTCTCGGATTCTTTTTTTGGGGGGGGTGTCTTTTTTTGTCTTTTTTGGGCCGCACCTGTGGCATATGGAAGTTCCCAGGCTGTGGGTCGAATCAGAGCTGTAGCCACCGGCCTACGCCACAGCCACAGCAATGCCAGATCCCAGCCGCGTCTTTGACCTACACCACAGCTCAGGGCAGTGCCGGATCCTTAACCCACTGAGCAAGGCCAGGGATCGAACCCGCATCCTCATGGATATTAGTCGGGTTTGTAACCCACTGAGCCATAATGGGAGCTCCCAGGAACAGAATTAATTGTTGGAATCTGCTTTGTAACTTTTAGGTCACATCTGCCTGTCGACTTGAAAAAAAAAATAGACAGCCTGAAAGTTCAGAGTTAAGTTTTATTTGGAGTGGAATTAGGACTTAAGCCGGGGGGACAGCACCTCAGGTAGCCCTGAGAAACCACTCGCTGTGAGTCTATTTTCGGTTTACAAATAAGTTCATTTGTATCACTTTTTTATTTTTATTTTTAATTTTTTTGTCTTTTTAGGACCCCACCGGTGGCACATGGAGGTTCCCAGGCTAGGGGGTGAATCGAAACTGCAGCCGCTGGCCTACACCACAGCCACAGCAACACCAGATCCGATCTGCATCTGTGACCTACACCACAACTAATGGCAACACTGGCCATTAGCGTGGCCAGGGATTGAACCTGTGTCCTCATGGATACTAGTCAGATGCACTTCCACTGAGCTACGATGGGAACTCCAGTATCACTTTTTTAGATTCTACATATAAGTGATATCACATAATATGTATCGTTCTCTGACTGACTTCACAGTGTGATAATCACTAGGTCCATCCATGTTGCTGCAGAGAGCATTATTTCATTCTTCTTTAAGGCTGAGCAATGTTTCATTGTGCATATGTCCCTCGTCTTCTTTATCCATTCCTCTGTCACTGGACATTTAGGTTGTTTCCATGTCTTATGTCTTGACTGTTGTGAATAGTGCTGTTATGAACACTGCAGTGCACGCATCTTTTCGAGTTAGAGTTTTCTCTGGATATATTCCCAGGAGTTGGATTGCTGGATCAAACGGTAGTTCTATTTTTGTTTTTTTTAAGGAACCTCTATACTGTTCTCCGTAGTGGATGCGCCAGTTTACATTCCTGCCAACATGTAGGAGGGTTCCCTTTTCTCCACAACCTCTTCAGCATTTGTTATTTGTAGACTCTGATGGTGGCCATTCTGACTGGAGTGAGGTGATACCTCCTTGTGGTTTTGATTTGCATTTCTCTAGTAATCAGCAGTACTGAGCATCTTTTCATGAGTCGGTTGCCCATCTATATGTCTTCTTTGGAGAAACGTCTACTGCCTGCTTTTTGGGTTGTGGAGTAGTAAAAGTTTTTTTTTTTTTTTGTCTTTTTGCCTTTATGTAGGGTCGCACCCGCGGCATATGGAGGTTCCCAGGCTAGGGGTCTAACAGGAGCTGTAGCTGCCGGCCTTCGCCACAGCCACAGCCACACGGGATCCGAGCCGCGTCTGCAACCTACACCACAGCTCACGGCAACGCCGGATCCTTAACCCACTGAGCAAGGCCAGGGATCGAACCCGCAACCTCATGGTTCTTAGTCGGATTCGTTAACCACTGAGCCACGAAGGGAACTCTGAGTAGTAAAAGTTTTAAAGGTATTGTGAACTGTACTGGCTCTCGTGTCTGGGCATATGAGTATGGCCTCATTCATACATACAGTACTGACCCAGAAGACTCACCACTCCCCCGCCCCCACCCGCCTTGTGACAACGGTCAGAGCCCTTACTGGGAGGTTATACACACACCCTTGGAAACATCTGGGAAAAGCCAATGCTTAAGTGCCAAGGGAAGGTGCCAAAAAGGAGGACAACACAAAAGCCACTCAGAGAAAGCCCCACGTCACAGAGGGTCAGTGCCCCGTGCTTACCTTGAGTTGTCAGACCCCAAGATTTGATTTTGGCCTTTCACCCTCTGTTCGTCCCATCTGGGGTCTGCAGACCCACAGTGACTTGAGTTCACAAGTAACTGATGGGCCCGAATGACAGTATATAACGTCATCTGGTGAGTTGGGTTTAAAACCCAACCCATCCACCTTTGTGATATCGGGCAAATTGCCGAACTCTTCTGTATTTTTTTCTTACCCAGACAGTTGGAATGGGGTTGCTTTATACCGATGTTCCATGAGCAAAGCCTTCCCATAATACCTGGAATATCATAGCTATTATTATTATACTGTCATTTTGCTGTTATCATCGCTGTAACTGTACAAGTCAAGTTAGGAGACTGACTAATAATCAGAAAACTGTGGGTTGAGCATAGAATTGTAAGGCATGAGGAGTTCCTGTGTGGCTCAGAGGTAACGAATCCGACTAGCATCCATGAGGATGCAGGTTCAGTCCCTGGACTCGCTCAGTGGGTTCAGGATTCGGCATTGCCATGAGCTGTGGTGTAGGTTGCAGAAGTGGCTTAGATTCTGTGTTGCTGTGGCTGTGGCTGTGGCTGTGGCCGGCAGCTACAGCTCTGATTCGACCCCTAGACTGGGAAATTCCATGTGCTGCGAGTGTGGACCTAAAAAGACCGAAAAAAAAAAAAAGGAAAAGAATGAGAAGTTAGACGTTTTTAAAGAATGCTTCCACTGGGCCGGATTAGCTGGTTATTTTGTCAGTGGGTGTAATGGCCACCCGTTGGCAGACTCTGAACACCCTTTACCCAGACAGCGCAGGATCAACTCCACTGCAGCTTGAGCCTGTGGCTTTGCTTTTTCTACCTTTCATGAAAACTGGAGCCTCAGATTTTTTGAGTTCCAGGTGTTTTCACCAGCAGCAGCAAAGGATCGCTTTGGTGACTCAGTTTGGGTCTGGCTTTCAAAACATCTTTTGGGGGCGATTTATTATCCTTGCTGATTGCTCTTTCTTCTGGTTCCACGTTCAGGAAGTGCCATTGGCAGGAGGGGACCTTACCAGTCCCCAGCACGGGCTGCGTGCGCCACGTGTCTCCGAAGGGCTCCAGCGATGGGAAAGCGTGCTTCTTTTATTTCCTTAGAACAGAGGGGCCTTAGAGCAAGAGCTCGCGTGCCTGTAGTCGTGTCTTATTTTCTTTTCCGTTTGGTTTAGGCATCGACATCCTGAAGCTGGTGGCGGCCCAAGTGGGAAGCCAGTGGAAGGAAATCTACCAGTTTCTGTGTAACGCCAGCGAGAGGGAGGTGGCCGCCTTCTCCAACGGGTACACGGCGGACCACGAGCGCGCGTACGCGGCGCTGCAGCACTGGACCATCCGCGGCCCCGAGGCCAGTCTGGCCCAGCTCATCAGCGCCCTGCGCCAGCACCGGCGCAACGATGTCGTGGAGAAGATCCGGGGCCTCATGGAAGACACCACCCAGGTAACGCAGGCCGCTCTCCGGTCTTGCCCACTAGCCTTAGGTCCCTGCGCGTCACATTTTACCAGGTATGTGTGATAAGGAAAAAGAACTGATAGTAGGTGTTTAGGTTTAGACACATGCACGCACACACACACACACACGCACACACACATCCTCTTCCAGGCCAGCGCTTCTTGGTGGTTTTCCATTAATTATCTAGAGAACTTTTTAAAAACTCTGATATCTGGACCCCGCCGGAGACCAGTCAAATTAGAATCTCTAGGAGGACTTAGGAATCAGTATGTTTAGGCATCACTGTTTTTAAAAGCTTTCCAAGGGATTCTCATGTGCAAAGTGAGACTCACTGCCTTTGGGGTGGATCCTCTGCAGCTCGTCTTCTTCATTACCCAGTTTACAGTCGCATTTTGCACAACACACTGAACAAAAACAAGAAGGAAGACTTTTTTTTTTTCTGTTTACTTCCCTGTCCAGAGGATGTTTTCTGTGATGGGGTTTAGGCTCCCTCTCACCTCCTGACCATGCAGGTGGTGCTGGTGGTCGTTCGTGACAGGATTGACGTTTCTTCTGGGGCTGGTCAGGGAGAAACTGAGGGGACCCAGGGGTGTGATTTATTTACAGTCACTGGTCCGTGAACCCTGGCTTTGGAGTCAGAGGGACTGGATTTGAATCCTGGCTCTGACACTTCTTAGCTGGGGGACGCTCCCCGGCTACTTTGGCGATCTCTGTCTCTGTCATCTCACCTGTAAGCCACATTTATAGGTTAATTAAGGAAGGAAAAGGTGTCTGAAATGCCTGACGCGTTAAAGGTATTCCACCATGCATGACTGTTGATGCAGCTCATTTTCCTTAGCCTTCCTTAATCATAGTGTGCTTCCCTGAAAGGCCCCTAGTTAAGTACACTGTTGGCTATTGAATCTTATTTCTTCCAGATTTTGATGAAAGTTTTGCAGTATATTCTCAAAGTAAAAAAATACTGCAGCAGAGACTTAATAAAACCCACTTAAAATTTCAAAGGCCATTCTGCCTGAGTTTTTTTTTTTTTTTCCAGTGATTCCCAACTCATTACGTAAAAGAGCTGGAGAGATTCCTGTCATTCTGCACCAAATTTTGTATGTCAAGGGACTCAATTTTCTGTATTTAAGAAATCCAACTGCTTTTATCTTTTTACACGAACAGGGTAGTGTCCCTTCATTACTGAAGTGAATATTCGTCAGATGGATCTTTTTATCTAATGTCTGGATAGAAATTTGTTGGTGCTGATTGACTCTGCAGTCAGTGGGTCTCTGAAGCTTCTGATGTGTTTTTTAACTTCTTTGAAATGTGGAATTTCAGAAAAAAAGATTGACTAAGAGATGCTGGGGTCAACATTCAAAGGCACACATCAGCGTCTTGTGACTTTCTGAGAAACGATCTCATATAAGTGCGGTTCACAACTAAAAGAAGGCTTTGAGTAGCTGAATTTGGGGAAAGGCGAGGGAGAGGTTTGACCTCCAATTAAATGAAATGGCTGCGTTCAAACAGAGGGACTCCAGAAGCAAAATATTATTGCGCTTGCTTGGAGCTTTGGCTTTAAGGAAGGAACTGCTAAGGGCAAAGCAGCAGGTTTTTTTCTTTTAATTTTTTTATTATAATTGATTTTCAGTGTTCTGTCAGTTTCATCTGTACCACACAGTGATCCAGTTATACATTCCTTCTTTTTTTTTTTTCAAATTATCCTCCATCATGTTCCTTTACCAGTGATTAGATACTGTTCCCTGTGCTATACAGCGGGATTTGAAGCAGCAGATTTGAAGAAGGATTTAGATGCTTGAGCATAAGTATCTCCTTGGATCTAGTATCGCCACTGGATCTCCTTGCTAATGCCTCCGAGAAAGATAAAATGTAATTGATGCGGTGTCAGGATTTGGTTAAATGGAACAAATTTAGCCAGGTAAGGTGGAAGGATGAGCGAGAGAGAGGTATTGTTAATGGTTCAAAAGAAGCTTCTCATTAGAAAAAACAAACATAAACATAAGAAAATGAAAAAGCATGAATGTTACTTTATTAAATCGAGGTGGTAGAATTAGAAGTGACTATTTTCTATCATGAAGACATGACTTGTGAGATTTAAAATATCTTAAAATGAGAGCTGAAAGGGCTCCCTTAGAAAGGGTTGGAGGCAGGGCTTTGTTTTACTGTGTTAAACTGAGAGAAGGAACTATTCTCGTTTTAATTGAGGAAGAGCAGAGAGTGGTTTCCGTGCCTTCCTTGTGGGGCTGACTGAGCTTTGTGATGTTGGACAGGTTTGCCTAAAACCTGCTTCATTTTCAGTCTCTGCAGGTCCGTGTTTCTCTGTGTATACTCGGCCGTCACTTAGAATTTGGTCCTAGTCTTTAAGGCACTTCTTTCTCGGGAGTGATAGCGGTGGTGGTATTGTCGCTACCAGCTGACCTTGGTACGGTCCTCTGAGGGTTCTGCTGAGTTCCATCCATGTCAATGGAGCACCTGCTTTGTTCCAGGCACTGCTGTAGGTGCTGGAAAAGGTGGACCTAAAGGTGCAATCTCCATGGAGGAGACTGCGTGTTAGGGAGAGTGATTATAGCCAAAGTCACTGGGTCAATAAATAAGAACATAAAAACGCCTTGTCCCCAAGTGCCAAACTCTTGTTCCCTTTATTTATTTTTTTTCCTCCCTCTTATCTCAGTGTACAAAACAATTCTAGTACCTATTTGTCGTTATTTTTTAAGAAACAGTGGCATCGAGACGTCCCAGAGCTTTCTCCTGGGTGTGCCGGTGCAGCCCGGCTGTTTGGGTGGAGGCTGAGAAGGAAGTATTAAGCTTCTGGTCCCGTGTTTTAATCGTGTCCATCATTGTCTGGCAACGTTGTGGACCCAGCTCTGACTCTTAATTTTTAAGAGCCAACAAGCATGGATTTCTGGCTGCCAGCTCTTCTTAATTGCACAGTGGGTTTATAGTTTTATCTCTGAGATCTGTCGAGTCGAACAAGAGAATCGGAACACAGGGGGCGTAATTGGGGCTTAGTCTTTCCATCTTCTGGTGGATTTGTATTCTGTGTGTATTGTGGCACTGCTGGCGATTTGAGACTTTGCCCCAGGAGTTAATGGACTCTTAATGTGCAAAAATGACTCTGTGTGTGCTTGAAAATGGTTCATTTCTTTTCCTATTCATGAGCCTGAGAACACCTATATTATGTTCAACTCCAAGAACTGGTCTGGTGTTCCTTGTAGTTAACGTTTGTCAGGAGCAGCCAGTCCATTATTAACCATGGTGGTTTATTAGACATTTTTTAATTAAACACATCCAGAGTCTGACTTTTTTTTTCTTAAATATACAATAACTAATGAAAAAAATTGTTAAAATTTACTTTTGGGTGTACTGCCCTATTGTCCTCTGAATTTCTTTTTTAAAGACAAATTTTTAGAGCAGTTTTTTAGGTTTAAAACAAAATTGAGTTTTCATGTGGCACAGTGGGTCGGGGATCTGGCGTTGTCAATGCAGAGGCACAGATCACTGCTATCTGCTGCTGTGGCGTAGGTTTGAACCGTGACCCGGGAACTTCCACATGCCCCAGGTGCAGCTCTGTGGGTTGGGTTCATTCTTGGTGTCGTATATTGTCTGGGTTTGGACAAATGTATAATGACATATATCCATTATTATAGCATCATACAGGGTGTTTTCACTGAGTGACACTCCATTGTCTGGAGGTCCTACAGTTATTTGTTCACCTGCTTGACTCTTTATCTGAGGTATGAACTGGGTGTTTGAGTAAGCTCTTCCACATCGAAACTGAACCCAGCCTTCCAGAATCATCTCTGTTCTTCTCTTTCAGGGCATGAGCTTTGGGGAGAAGCAGCAAAGCAGAGGGGCCATAGTTGGAAGTTACTGGGACTTTGCCAAAACGATTTAAAAAACAGAACAAAACAAAAACCTAATACAGCCTTCCAAATTTAATATTCTCCCCCCCCTTTTACTTTGATTTTTTTTCCCCCGTGGCTTTATTTAAAGAAAATCTTTTGGAAGCAGCATATATTTAAGGTTTTAAAAGATCTATTCTGTTTTTGTCATCTAATTAGAGAATTTCAGCGTGGTTACATTTTTAAGGTAATTACTCATAATTCGGATTTAAAGCTACCGTCGCATTATTTGTTTTGTATTTGTCCTATCTGTTCTCCCCCTCCTTTTCCTTTCTTGCTAATGAAGTGTTTTTTATCATTCCACGTTTCCTCTTCTAATAAATTGCTAGTTACACACTTTTTTTATTTTTAACAGATACATTAGAGATTATAGCATGCCTACTTAAATTATTATTACGCATTATTTTACATGTACTTTTTACTATTTTCCACACGTACTACAACAGCCTTACGAGGCTTTAGTCCCATTTATCCTTCTCTTTCACTGTGTTTTTGCTGTCATAGATTTTTAACCGCATATTTCTTAACTCCCCAAAGGGGTAATCACTCTGGCCTTTACACAGTCAGGATCCACTTTTTCCTGTTTCCTGATCTCTTGTTCCTCATTCCCCTTCTCTTCCTTTGGCCTTAGGCATACTTCGTGTAGGTTTCCAGCAAGAAACCCTGCTTTGCCGTGTCTGGAAAATGCCCGCCAACTAATTAAATTGCATTATATGTCCTTTGTTTCTGAAGGAAAGCAGGAAAATGGAACCTAAGCTTGGCAGTTATTTTCCTTTTGGTACTTTCTTGCCTGGATTTCAGTTTCCCTTGCTCAGGAGCAAGGAGAGCATGCGATTTTATTTTTAAATCTATATTACATAACAAACTAAGTCTGCAATATCATACCAGACACTTTGGGCAATGCAAAGACAAGGAACATAGAGTCGCTGCTGTCAGGGGAGCTTACGGCTGCAGGGAAGAAACGTATGTACGTTTAATCTGAGGAGGCAATCCAGGAGGGAGGGGGGAATTGCTGGCTGTACATCTTATCGACATTAAGGCACCAGTCGGGGTGTCGGCGTGGAGAGAGGGGTCCAGGCAGCGTTTCCCGTTGGGGACAGTCAATTACTTGGCCTCTCTGCTTCAGTTTCTTCCTAAGAAAATGGCAAGACCATCATCGCCTGTCCTCAGAAAGCTCTTAGTGAATATTTACCATTCAGCCTTGCAATTATTCCCAGGCTCCAGAGCCAAGAGAGATGGAAGAATGTTCCTGACTAGGTCCAGTTTACATAATAAATAGATCCTCTTTTAAATTTTTAAAAATGTTTGTTGTCTTTTTCAGGGCCGCACCTGTGACATATAGAGAGTTTCCCAGCTACGTGCCAATAACTGGGGACCCAGGGGTCCAGTCGGAGCCCTAGTCGCCGGCCTACACCACGGCCACGGCAACGCGGAATCCGAGCCGCGTCTGCGACCTACACCACAGCTCACGGCAACGCCGGATCCTTAACCCACTGAGCGAGGCCAGGGATCGAGCACGCACGTCCTCATGGGTACTGGTTGGGTTCGTTAACTGCCGAGCCACGATGGGAACTCCAATAAATAGATCCTTTAAATCCTGACCGCCAGGGGTTACTTAGCCACTGGTCGGGAGGGACGTCCGCCAGTTCCAGGACTGCTGAACTTAGCTGGTTGAGCTCAAGCACTGCCATCTGTGTTCAGTGCCCAAGAACTGGGCATTCCAGCTAACTGTAAATATTTATTCCTTACTGCCTGAGTGAGTGTTCATAGGCTGTCAGGGATGTTTTCTCTACTGAAGAAACAAAGGTGACAGTAGGTATGGGGACAGTGGTCTGCTCTCTCAATGCTGGCAGCAAAAGGCAGCAAAATTGAGCATGAGCAACTGAATTTCTAAGTTTCATGGTTTTTTTCCCTTCTTTTAAAGATATTGCATATTCGGGTAGGCTTGCCCAGTGCAATTCATTTCTTTTTTTTCCCCCTCACCTTGGATTTTTTTTAAACTATGGGAAAACCTTGGGCAAATGATTTCTCTGACTCAATGAGAATTCATTATGGTTTTCAGAATTAAATCAGATCGTGTCTGGTTAGACTGTGGGAGGTAAAGAAGTGAGGTACGAGGAGTTCCCTGGTGGCTCAGCCAGTTCAGGACCCTGTGTTGTCACTGCTATGGTGTGTGTTCAATCCCCAGCCCAGGAACTTCTGCATGCTATAGGCACCCCCCAAAAAAAAAAGGTGAAATATGAAAGAGAGGCTTATGGGCTAGGTTTGGAAGAATGGCGATTTGAATTTTCTAGCATTCCTGTGCAGTTTCATTTTGAGAAAGGGAGGAAAAGAGAATTTTACGCACATTTTTAAGTTAACTATATTAACAACAACCACACACATTTGAAATAATAAAAAGGGTTACTTTTGCTGCCTGCTTTGACCAGAGGTTCCCAAGAAGAGCTGATGCTGGTCAGGCAAAGGCTTTGGGGATTTCATTCTTCCCGCTAAAACTACACGTAGTGAAACAACTGGTTCCTTGCAAGCCAGCGCTGTTGTTGTTGACATCTAGGCAGTAGGAGGATTCTTTGTCAGAGAGTCTTTGTCCTTTCTGGAAAGCCCACAGGAGACCCACATCCTAGGGAGGGAGGTTTCTTCTCCGCTCCCCACCCCCCGTCTCTAACTCTAGAGGACTCTGTGGCGCGGACTGGGTGCTTTTGCTCTCTGTCATCAGCCGAGAGAACCTTAACAGGGAGGCAGGCGCTGGTTCTGTTTTGGCAAAGACCGCACCAGCGCTCCCGTGCAGGGGGAACTGCAGTTACCGTTCCTTGCTTACCGGCTGCACGGTGCAGCTGTCTTTATCTGTGGTCTGAGACCAGCTAGTTTCAGAAATTTAATACAATGAGAGCGAGCTGAGGCAAATCCCAGCCGTACCTTCCACTCTTGGCTTTCTGGCTGTTCAAATTTGTCTTGATCTTTACTTTGCCAGTTGAGTGTCTCTTAGAAAGCAGGGATTTGGTTTGTTTACTTGTAGTTCTTTTTTTTTTTTTTAATTGAGGTGTAATTGACATACAACATTATATTAGTTTTAGGCCTACAACTTAATGATGTAATGTTTGTAGACACCACAAAATGGTCACCACAGGTAACATCCATTAGCATACCTAGCTACAGAATTTTTAGAAAATAGGTATTACTGTCCTAAGGCCTTAAGATATTAAACTTGTATCCAGCTCCTGCCTTCTGCTGTGCTACCACTGCCCAGAGGGTCATTTCAGGTCAAGTTACTTAATTTGTGGGGTGTGCCTGCGGGCTCTGGGGAGCTTGTAGGGTGGTGAGAAGGGGACATTGTAAAGGCATTGCTGACCGGCAGCAGGCCCAGGTACATTTAGCAATGCTTGTTTTTTAAAGGGATCATTGTATACAAAGAAGCCATGTCTATGAATAAGCCTTTGGACGTCTAATGACATTTCAGGCCATTCTACCCATTGTCGTGTCCCGAGGCTTCATTCGGTTAGTCAGCAGTCTTCGGTGGAGCACCAGCTGTGTGCCTGGTACTATGTAAAGAAGAAAGTGGTGTGCCTTTCAACAGCTCTGAGAGGCAGACACGTGTGCAAATAATTACAACTCAGTGGAATAAGCAAATGCTATAATAGAAGTGTGCGTCAGGAATGATAAGATAGCATGCTAAGTGAGTAAGTCAAAGAGAGAAAGACAAATATCATGTGATATCACTTAAATATGGAATCTAAAGAAATTATTAGACATGAATTTACAAAACAGAAATAGACTCACAGACTTCGAAAACAAACTAGTGGTTACCAAAGGGGAAACGTGGGAGAAGGATAAATTAGGAGTTTGGAATTAACATCTACACACTACTGTATATAAAATAGATAAGCACCAAGGACCTACTGTATAGCACAGGGAACTCTACTCAATATTCTATAATAACCTATATGGGAAAGGAATTTGAAAAAGAATAGATATATGTGTATGTATTGCTGAATCAATTTGCCTTAATGGCTCAGTAGTTAACGAACCTGACTAGGATCCATGAGGATGCAGGTTCAATTCCTGGCCTCACTCAGTGGGTTAAGGATCTGGCATTGCGGTGAGCTGTGGTGTATGTCTCAGATGTGGCTCAGATCCCGAATTGCTGTGGCTGTGGCATAGGCCAGCAGCTACAGCTCCGATTGGACGCCTAGCCTGGGAACCTCTATATGGCAGGGGTGCAGCCCTAAAAAAAAGAAAAAAGAAAAACTCAGGTTGAAACCTACACGGAGATACAGCTGACTCTTAGACTGGCAAGAAAGGAAAGATGTGACCCCATTCTTGTGTTGCGAAGGAAATAAGGAAAGAGGAACGGCATCGCTTGCTAATGCGGACGGACATTAGCCCAGCCGCTACAGGGGGTCATCTGGCCTCATCCAGCGGAGTGCACGTCCTTGACCACTGACCTCCCAGGCTCAGGAACACTTCCTACACGCATCCTGACATACTTCCCACAGATGTGCAGAACCACGCGAGTACAAGTATTCATTGTCTCCTCACTGGTCAGAACAAAAGAGGGGAAGCAACACAAGTGCCCTTCCGCGGAGAGCTGGTTACGTGAGCCACGGGACATCCACCCCGTGGAACGGCAGGCGCTTAGCGAAAACAGTGAGTCAGCTCTCCAGGTCCTCACCTCAGGAAGGGTTTTTCAGTGAAAAAGGGCAGGATGCGGAACGGTGTGTACCTACGCTGTGCCACCGTACTGTGAAAACTGCAGAAGAAGGGCCGGGGTGGGTGGAGAAGATGGGTGCCCACCCCCTGGCAGGCGTGTAGACCACCTCTGGACGGATGCACGGGGAACTGGTAACTCCGGGCGGCGGTGCGGACTGAGTAGGTGAGGTCGGGAGTGCGTGAGGGAGAAGTATTTTCAGGGTCCTCCGTTGTGCCTGCGGACTTGTGTACCGTGTATAGTTTAATTCTAATGGCAGGAGGCCAGCGAGTGATTTTATTAAGCAGCTCGGATTCAGTCACATTTGGGAAGTTCAGAAAACTTGAGTCACAGAGGTGAGCTTGAGTCGCCTTATTTCAATCAAGTTCATGCGTTTCCTATGAAATTATTTTCAGTCCTCCACGGCTTTTTTTTTTTTTTTTTTGAACATTCTAAAGCCTTTCTTTAGCATCAGGTAGATTATTTCATTAGAATGCTTGCTAACTTCAAGACAGCCGTTAAAATAACTTTACTGGCAGCTATGCAAGGCCCCTTGGAGCAGCAGTATCTCAGTCTGGGGTTGGGTGGGTAAATACCGTAAGATTAATGCACCCTAATTAAAGGGACAAAGCTACTGTGCAGTCGGTCTCTGTAGGCCTCTTAGCTGCTCAGGTGCCTTGCGAACTTGAAAAACACAAGACCTGGAGTTCCCATCGTGGCTCAGTGGAAATGAATCTGATTAGGAACCATGAGGTTGCGGGTTCGATCTCTGGCCTTCCTCAGTAGATTAAGAATCCGGTGTGGCAGTGAGCTGTGGTGTAGTTTGCAGATGTGGCTCAGATCTGGCGCTGCTGTGGCTATGGCGTAGACTGGCAGCTGTAGCTCCAATTTGACCCCTAGCCTGGGAACCTCCATAGGTGACAGGCGCAGCTCTAAAAAGCAAAGAAAAAAAAAAGAAGAAGAAAAGCACAAGATCTCCTTTTGTATAGTTTGATATTTCTATCTTTTTGTAAGGCAAGCTCATAAGATTCAAGCAACTTTTCTTCATGGTTAGAACTGTCCAAAGGCATATATATGAAAGGCTTCCTAACAGGTCTTATTAAGTGAAGTTTAGGGAAACCCAAGTCATTGTCAGCAGCACAATCTCCCCCTGTAACAGTGGGGCTGGGCTTTTAATAGGGCTCAGTGTGAACCGGCTCCAGCTCTGAACCCTGGGAGCCCCTGACTCACTATCTTCACTTCTCTTTTTGAGAAAGCCGGTCCGGTGAGTCAGCTAAGGGCTGCAGCATTACGGTTGATGTCAGCAGCCCGGACAGCTTGCAGACACACGCGCCAGCAGCTGGGCGGACCCGCCTTCCTCTCTTCCCTCCGGACCAAGCTGGTTCTTACCGGCTCTGGCAGCTTTGTACCGCAAAGCTTCCTGTGGCTTTTCCCCCTGCGCCCAGCTCTCTTGTTTAAGGCAAAGATTGTCCACCAACCATACCTTGGCTTAAACGCCGGGGGGGGGGGGGCCTTGTAGCCTGTGTAATTCAATTTTTGAAATTAGCTCTTAGACATGATCAGAGTTTGCAGATGACATAAATGCACAAGACTACAGCAACTGCCTTGACTGGGGCTTGGGAAACTTAAGGCAGAAACACACCACGGCTGGCTGACCTGGGCTAATGTTTAAATGGAGTCTTAGGTTACGTTGCAGTTGAAACAAAATCTTTTCATTAGCTTATGCCTGGACAGATGTATGTTGGGTGCAAGGTGGCTTTTAAAGTAATTCCCCAGTGAGGAGTTCCTGCCGTGGTTCAGCAGGTTAAGAATTCAACTAATATCCATGAGGATGTGGGTTCGACCCCTAGCCTCGCTCAGTGGGTTAAGGATCCGGCATTGCCCTGAGCTGTGGTGTAGGTCACAGATGAAGCTTGGATCCCATGTTGTTGTGGCTGTGATGCAGGCTGGCAGCTGTAGCTCCGATTTGACCCCTAGCCTGGGAACTTCCATGTGCCCCAGGTGCAGCCTTTAAAAAAAAAGGAAGAAGAAGAAGAGGAAGAAGAAGAAGAAGAAGAAGAAGAAGAAGAAAATAATTTCCCAATGGTTTTGGCAGGTTTCAGTTAAGCTCCCATGAGCCTCTTGAGGGTGCATGAGTTTGTTTTGCAGTTTCTGTTATTGGCTCCCGGCGCAGCTGTGTTCCCTCAGCTCTGCTACCTCTGCGATCCAGCTCGGGGGTTTCCAGGGAAGCCGAACAGGGCATCTTGGCATCATATTCCTGTTCCTGCTTCCACCCCATGACCTCTAGTGACTCCAGGGAGAGCTAGACACCATAATGCTGCGATGTCCACTTGCTACTTGATGACACGGAATTAAGTATTAGCGCTCTTCCTTATGCAGCAGAAGCACCTCTTTGCCTCTCTTTCCTATGGTCTGGGTTGGGCCGGAGAGGAAAGAAGGAAGGTCAACGAAAGACCGCCAAATCAGAAGCCAAGGAAAAGTCTGGGGACTTCTTAAGGTTATTTGGCTCTTAGCCCTTCTTCTTTTATGTATTTATTTTCCTAACTTTTAAAAATAAAACTTGGGGAACAAAGAAAAATTAAAGCAAAGGGCAACAAACACCCATCACCTACCACCTAGACTCAGCAATGACTCACATGTTGACATTTTTATTTTCTCTCTGTATGTGTATGTACGTTTCCAGGCCATAGTCCTGTTTATAAGGCTTCCCTCCGAATTTCTTACAATAGCGAATCCTTCTTTTTTGGTTCAGGAGTCAGTGTCTTAAGTTCCTCTGAATTTTTTTCTTTTCACTTGCGAAAAAATTTTAGTGAGTAAATTTGGGTTATTCTTCTCAAGACCCATTACCCTGGGTTGGATTAGAAGAATTCATACTCAGAAGAATTGTTAAAGTCTTTTGTCTCCTGGTATCAGGAACTTTGAAGAAACCTACCTATCCCCCCCACACACACACTTTTTTTTCCCCCCGTTGGGCCTGTGTATTTGTTTTATTTTGTTAAGGCAGAAATCATTATTTGCAAGTATTCTTTAGTATCTGAATTGGGAACTTAGTAGATCAATGTGAAATAGGGCTGGCGACCCTCATTTAAATCTGAAGTCCTGGAACCACGCAGCTTGGGATAACAACTCGTTCTTGATCATCTGTTCTCTGAATGTAGGGACTACATACACCCAGATATCAAGAGCTATTTATATGGGAATTCCCAGGGTGACTCAGCAGGTCACGAACCTGACTGACACCCACGAGGATGCAGGTTCGATCCCTGGTCTCTCTCAGTGGGTTAAGGACCCAGCGTTGCCGTGAGCTGTGGCGTAGGTCGCTGATGTGGCTCGGATCCCGCGTTGCTGTGGCTGTGGGATAGTCCGGAAGCTGTAGCTCTGCTTCCCAGACCCCTAGCCTGGGAACTTCATATACTGCAGGTACAGCCCTTTTTGGTAATAAAATAGAGAGCAAGTGAGAGAGAGAGAGAGGGAGAGGTTTCTATGGCAAAGAGGCAAGTGCTCTTTATCAGAACCCAGTCTTACGTACCTACGTGGGCATATTGGAGGTCATGAAATCTAATTTGATCTTGATTACATGGGCAGCTGGGAGAGCAGGAGAAATAAGCTTGAGATAATATCATCGTCCTTAAATAGTTGTAGTTATGTCTTTACTTGTGACTGTAATTCCTTTGACATAAACCTTTAGTGGAAATTGAATTTGTTTTTTTTTTTTTTTTAATAGTCACCGATCTGTTGGGATCTGACATATTTTCTAATAGAAACCAAAGTTCCTGGCTGCAGCTTGAGTATCTGGTATTCACATGATCACTCACCTTTGGCTCAGGACAGTCACCCAGCTGGAGTGCAAGGTCTGCTGTTGAGTTTCAGGTCCTTGCAGACCCTTCGCTCTGGCTGAGGGGCCAGGGCAGCCCCTTGCGGCCATGTGATGTCTGGTATTGAGTTTCCAGGGTTTGTCAATTTCTCTAACTGCTGTGAGTCCAGACAGGAAAGTTACATGGCTCAGCAAAGAGGATTCCTGGAAAACTAGACCAGATGTGATCTTAAATCCTGGCTTCTGGGACCCTGGGATGGTTACTTGAACCTCTGAGAGGCTCAGTCTTCCCACATATAAAACAGGGCTAAGAAGAGCTGCCTTAACATCAAATGGATTCCATATATTTCACGCCAACTCATTTAGCACAGTACTGGTGTTGGCTTACTTCTTAAAGTCTCTCTTTGTTTTACTGAGTCTGAGTAACAAGCTGGTTCACTCAGATGGAACAGCAATTAGTGTCCATTGAATTTAGCAAATGGGTTTTTGAAAACCATCATTAAAATGATAGAAATGTTCACAAATGTAAGTAAGAATCCTTCCTTCTTTCTAAGTGTTGGATGAGGTCTGGAGGGAAAGTTCAGCTGAAAGGGTGACTTTTGACTGTAAGGCGCTTTCTTCTTGAGTCTATCAGGCGTATCTGGCTGCAGAGTGGGGAGAAAAGGATTTCGTGGAATCTGACAGTGAGATGCCAGGAGCCAAGGGGTTAAGTTGAACCATTTTAGCAGATTGGTGAGGGGCGTCCAGGCTGGGTAATTAAGGCTTCATTTCAGAGGATCACTGATGCATCCAAATTGTTAATTAGTTTTATGAAAACAGATTGTACAACCCCAGGGAGATTGTAATTGGGTAGTCATTGACAATAACTCGGTGGTAAACCTTAGTTGAGGAACCAGTTGGAAGGAGAAAAGGCGTTGGGGTCTGTAGGTGGGAAAGAGAGGAGAGTGAAAGGGCCGTAGTGAGATAAACAATAAGTAAGAAATCATTTGAACAGAGAATGACCTAGAGTAACCTTTTTCCTTTAGAAATGAGGGAACGGATCTGAAAAGGGGTGTGATTTTTTTTCTAAGACCACACACCCAGCTAGTGGTAGATTTCCTTTCTTCCCTTGCTGGGGTGTTCCAGGATTGGCATGACTTTGATTTTTAGGAATGGACTGTGAAGATCTTGAAACAGGCTGAAAAGAAGGCTTCTGGGGCCAGTCCCTCCACCCTTCCCTGCTGGCAGAGTTTCTTCAGGAAGCCTTCTCCATCCTAGGGGGAGAAACAAAGTAGTCCCAGACTCTTGTTTCATTTACATACCACCCTCGCCATGACTTTGGCTTCGCCATCCAGGGCTCCACCCTTCCCAGGATCGGAGGGACCCTTCAGCCTTCCGCCACGTGTCATCTTAGGAAAGGCCCGTCGACAGGGAAATGTTTTTGGTTTTGCTCTTGAAAGAAGAGCCTGCCTCCCGAGCTTCAGTTTCAGGTCATGATTTGGTGGCATCCCCACCGTGGGCACGTGGATTTGAGAAGCTGGTTGGGAAGTGCAGGACACGAGTGGTTCATTCCAGTCCGTCCCAGGGCAAGTGAAATCACTGTTCTCACCAACGCTGCCCTAACCCCTGCAGCCCAGAGGCGTTGCGGCCCACAGATTTCAATCGATACCTTGTTGACCTAATCGGCTGGCGTGGTTCCTCGCGCTCAGTGGCGCTGGCAGTCAGAAAGGCAATGGCCAGGTCCCCAGTGGAGCTTGAGGTGTGGCTCAGGTGTGGAGTGAGGTGAACCATTTCTCTCTCTTCCCTTATCAGTTTGGACTATGGAGTATCTGGAAGTGGATTTGCATCGAAACTAATCAGGAGGGGAGAAGGAGGGAGTGGGGTGGACTGGGAATCTGGGGTTAATAGATGCAGACTATTGCCTTTGGAATGGATAAGCAATGAGATCCTGCTGTATAGCACTGGGAGCTGTATCTAGTTACTTGTGATGGAGCATGATGGAGGCTAAGGTGAGAAAAAGAATGTATACATGTATATGTGACTGGGTCACCTTGCTGTACAGTAGAAAATTGCTAGAACACTGTAAACTAGCTATAATGGAAAAAATAAAAAGCATTAAATTTTTTCTAAAAAAAAGAAACTAATCGGGGACATTTGGGGCTCATTTGGTCAAAATAAGTTGCATCCTTTGAAGTGCACACAACAGACCCTTGATGATTTGGGTTACTTGGAGACCTCTCCCCTCATTATCCGCCCCCCCCTTTTTGGTCCATCTTGCTGTTTCTATCTTCTTTCTCAAGTGAGTCTTCTAAGTTAGCCTGGTGACCTCCTGGCTACAGAGCAAAAGGAACATGACTTTTCAGGTTTCTCCAAATGATCCACTCCCAAGAAACCAATAAAAAGATAAAGTCAGTGGTTCCCGTTGTGGCTCAGTGGTTCACGAAACTGACTAGCATCCGTAAGGATGCGGGTTCTCTCTCTAGCCTTGTTTGGTGGGTTAAGGATCCAGCGTTGCTGTGGCTGTGCTTCACTGATTGGTTGATTGCCTTCACTGGCCAAGTTTTCCCAGAGGCCTTTGAGTCTTAATATTTGCTTCATGGCAATAAGTTGGGCAAGAGTTTTGGCCTTTTGTGTCCGTGATAGAGAGGAGCTCAGCCAAGCAGATGATCTTCCCAAGGTCCTGTTCCTTGGCTACCAATATAAATAAGGGCTGCTTCAGCCACAACATTTTCAGAGTTACTGGAGGTGGTGATTGCTTTTAAAAATAACATTAATTGTTTTTCTAATTATAAAAGGTAATAGGTCCCTGTAGAGAATGTGGAATGCCTAAAGAAGAAAAAGGAATAAATTCAGTTACCCAGGATCTGTTTTGTGATTGTTTTGATAAGTTTACTTTCAAATCTCTTGCAAGCAGATAAAACCATCTTCTGTGGACATCTAGCTTTCTTATTAGAGTATTTGTCTTCATTTTTAGTATCTGAATCCTATTTTAAGTGCCGTTTATTTGCTATAAACTCAGAACTGAACTATAAATTTTCTGAGTTCATAAAATGATTTATTCCACCTATCCTGAGGTCTCAGTTACTTATTAGAGGAAGCACAGGTTTGAGTCGCGGTGCCACAAACCAACTTTGATGGATATGGTCAATATTAAGGTAAAGGGAGTTCTACGGGCAATTTTTTTTTTTTAACAATTTTTTTATTGTAGTTGATTTGCCATGTTCTGTCAATTTCTGCTCTACTGAAAAGTGAGTATATATATATATATATGTACACTTTTTTTCTTATCTTCCATCATCTTCTATCACTAGTGATTGAATATTGTTCCCTGTGCTGTACAGCAGGACCCCATTGCTCATCCATTCTAAATGGAATAGCTTGCATCTACTAACCCCAAACTCCCAATCCATCCCCCCCCCACACACACACACCTGCAATGGCTTTTCTTATAGGGAAAAAAATGCAAGTAGCTTTAGAGAAATCTAGACTATGGTCAGCTACTATGTATCCTCCTCATAGTGAAGAATAAACTATACTTACTAGCAGAATAGATTTTCTAGAAAGATGCTTGTCAGATGGTCTCTGGCTTTTGCTACGGTTGTTAGCACCACAGTGGAGATGTTAAAACCATTCTTCGTGGATTTTCCCATTCACTTGACTCGCAATTAATTATTAGACAGCATCTCCTCAGCATTGTGTCTTTCTGCTTTATGTTGGAAACGATGTGCTTCGTTTCCACTTAAGATCCTTTGGCAAAAAAAGGGGGGGATTAAATATTTAAAGATTTGAACTGAGTTCAGGAAATACGTGGGTGGACTTCTTTATCTGTTGGCATGTGATTTGTGGGCGGGAATTTCTTTTTAAAAGCCAGAACAGTGCCCTATACTGACTGACCGTGTCGTCCAGTGTACTGTCCCTGAGAACCAGAGTGTAGACAAGTGCTCTTTGTTTAACCCGGTGAATAAAAAAAGTGTGTTGGCATGAATGGCCGTGTGCATTTTTCAGGGGGGAGGGGCACACTCCAGGGCCTAATGGATTCACATCCTAAAAACCTGCTCATAAAACCTGTCCGTGGATCAGAAAGGGGCTGATGGGAAGGCGTGGTACCCAAGCCTTACCTTGTCCCTGAAGCAGAGGCAGGATGTGGGCGGTTTTACGAAGGGAAAACCTGTTGGGACTTTGGACGGGCTGTCCCCAGAAGTCTTCAGAAACTGCCTCTGTGACAAGAATTTCTCAGGCCTGAGAGGTTGTACAAGAGGCAGCTGTACTTTGTGCCTTTTACAATTAACTGTTCAACGTCATGCTTTGAAATGAGGGTCAGTGTCTTCCTGGCTGAGGAACTTGAAGATGAGTCATGTGGGAGTGGAGTCCGGAGGTTGCTGACGATGGGGGGGTTCGTAGCTCCGGGAAGAGCACACATCACTCCCTGAACCCGGCCCTGCGTCTTCTGGGCACCTGGCTCCCGGATTTCCTTCCACTCTCGAGAAACCAATAAAAAGATAAAGCCAGTAGTTCCCATCGTGGCTCAGTGGTTAACGAACCTGACTGGCATCCATAAGGCTGCAGGTTCGATCCCTGGCCTCACTTAGTGGGTTAAGGATCCAGCGTTGCCGTGAGCTGTGGTGTAGGTCGCAGATGTGGCTCTGATCCTGAGGTGCTGTGGCTGTGGTGTAGGCCGGCAGCTGTGGCTCCAATTCAGCCCCTAGCTAGGGAACCTCCATATGCCGAAGAGGGAGCCCTGAAAAGACAAAAAAAAAAAAAAA
>PVHT021183523.1:16404763-16434895 GCA_004024745.2 Catagonus wagneri
TGGCTTTCCCCTCGCACTGGGCTCTGAGGCTCTCGCCTTCTGAAAAAGTGGCATCATCCACATCTGCTTTTATCATTGTTATTATGATTACTCTTCCTATTATCACTATTTTATGATTTGTCATTTACGGATTTTCTTAAGGGTTCAAGTAATGTAAGACCCCATTGAGTTACTGTAATGCAATTAGAGTTTGAGTTACCTTTTTAATAGGCCTTGTTGTATAGTTCACATTCATGGCTGAAACTTGACCACACTGTTGCCGATTGTGTGTTTTCACCCGCACACCATGTAGATTGCTTCGATTCCTCGTGCTCCTCTTACGCTAATCTGCTCTGGGCTGGAGACGTGAAATCCTCACAAGCCATCACGACTCGCTACTTGAGTGGCTTGACCACGGGGCCACCAAAGAACTTGAACTTCACCTTTTAGGGATTAAGCTCTTCTGGAACCTATTGCTGCACTTTGGAAAGTCACATTCGAGTGCCGGGGACAACTGGTACCTTTTCCAAAGGGAATTTGCCCAGCTTTGCTTTAAAAGATGTCTTGTTTTTTTATACACACATAGTCAAGAGGTCCAGTCTGCCCTCCACGCCTTGGTCTTGGTGGGTTTCCTTCATTCATTCACTTTAGTTAAAAATGGCTGCAGCTGTACGAACTCTTGTCTGATATATTTGCAACTCTGCTCCCATTTACAGACGTACTCTTCAGTGCTCAGTTGCCAGATTCTGCTGCAAAGGTGGTGTGGACTCCCTTTGTGTGGGCCGGGTTTGTGGGTCGCGGTGAAAAGACTGATGTCAGAATAATGCCTTCAAGTGTACTAATTTATTAATAAATATTAGGTGTTTGTTACTTGAGTAGTTTGAGTCTGTTTAATCCTTGCCTCGTCCGTGTGCTCAAGTGATAGCTCTTTGATTCGTCTCTTGGAAAACTGTGTGTATTCTAAAAACCTCAGCCCTGGAGTTCCTTGGTGGCCCAGAGGGTTAAGGACCTAGTGTTATCACTGTGACTGCTCGGGTCCCTGCTTTGGTGTGGGTTTGATCCCTGGCCTTGGAACATGCCCGTGCCACGGGTGTGGGGGAAAAAAAGACAAAGACAAAACCCTCAGCCTTTCCAATCTGCAAATCATACCCATTAGCAAAGACCTGTGTTTGGAAAAGTACCTGGAAATTCAGAGACGGATTTGCAAGTATTGAAGATGACCAGGTTATTTCCTAGTTTCAGGAGGGAGGAAGTCTGAAACACCTGCTTTTGGAATTGTCCCTATTTTAAGAATTGAGGGGAGGGGAGTTCCCATTGTGGTACAGCTGACTAGCATCCATGTGGATGTGGGTTCAATCCCTGACCTTGCTCAGTGGGTTTGGTATCTGGCATTGCCGTGAGCTGTGGTGTAGGTCGAAGACGCAGGTCGAATCCTGCGTTGTGGCTGTGGAGTAGGCCAGTGGCTACAGGTCCAATTGGACCCCTTGCCTGGGAACTTCCATATGCCATGGGTACGGCCCTAAAAAGAAAAAAAAAGAAAAAGAATTGAAGGAGGTTCCCTGGAGGCACAGGGGGTTAAGGATCCAGCATTGTTCTGTTGTCACTGCAGTGCCTTGAGTCACTGCCGTGGTGAGGGTTTGCATGCTATGGGCGTGGCCAATAAAAGAAAGAAAGAAAGAAATGAGGATTTGGAGGCTGAGAGGTTCAAATGCTGACGAGGCCTTAACGTATATTCTTACTCATTTTCATCTAGGAAATTAACACTCATGGGCGGGTCTGTGCAAGTTCACAGGCTTCTATGGGAAACCTCATTGCCCCTAAATAACTCCAGGGGGCTTTCTGGGCAGTAGGGCAGGGTAACATCTTATGCTGGTTGGATATATTACATGATATTATATTTTATACTTCCTTGCATGTCCCGCTTAGCTTGGGAACCCTGGCTCAACAGAATTCTGACAGCCGAAAGCTCAGCAACGTTGAGTTCCTCTTCCAGTGAGAAACTGGAAGTAGCTAGCCCATTGGAACACTTTGATGCCGTGTCAGTGCCGTGAAAGGGGTTTTTCTGGGTTCGTCCACTTCCGTGTGGCTGGTTTCGAGAGAGCCATCCTGGAATTAGTTTCTCAGGCCAGGTTTCCCTTCCTCTTTTGTCACCAGAGGCAGACACTCTTCACAAAAAGAAAAAACCAAAATGGATCTTAGACGGTGGTGGTGGCGGCTGATTTTTCTCTTTTTCACAGGATTTCAGGATTGTCACTTAATTTATGCAGGAGTCGAAAACCTCATAAATGAATGAATCAGCATTACGGCGATTAAGTCTGTAAATTATTCGTGGCTTGGGGATGCTTCTATTAATCATTTATATAGCTTTATACTTCACAAAGTGCTTTACACTTTATCTTATTGAATCTTCACAGCTCTCCTGTAAGATGGGAATTATTGTTGTGTCCCTGTTATAGATGAAAAGTAGGCTTCTTTCTTTTTTTTTAAATGTAATTTTTTTCTTTTTAGGACCACATCTGTGGCATGTAGAAGTTCCCAGGCCAGGGGCTGAATTAAAACTGCAGCTGTCGGCTGACACCACAGCCACAGCAATGCCACATCTGGCCACATCCGTGACCTAAGCTGCGGCTTGTGGCAACGTTGGATCCTTAACCTGCTGAGTGAGGCCAGTGTTGGAACCCATGGAGCCTGCATCCTCATGGATACTAGTTGTGTTCTTAACCCTCAAAGTCACCACAGGAACACTCTCTCTCTCTCTCTCTCTCTCTCTCTCTCTCTCTCTCTCTCTCTCTCTCTGTGTATATATATTAAGGCTCATTTCAAGGGCTAACTAACAGCAGAGTTGTGAGGATCAGACTTGAATCTGAATCCAAGACTGTTTATGCAGGACTAGTAACCAGAGCTCATTTGAGGAGACTGAAACAGTGGACACAGAGATCTTGGTGATGAAATTTTTTCTGGGTCATAAAGAAAGCCCTAAATTTAAGTTTAATATATAGTTGTGAAAGTGTAGGGATGGGGTGGCATTGCTTGGTGACCCCGGGGAAAGGGACAGAGGAATTCTGGTTTAATAGAAGCTTAACATTGAACTAAAACGATACATAGTTTTCTTTTTTCTTCTCTTTCATTTTTTTTTTCTGTGCAGCATGTGGAAGTTCCTTGTCTAAGGGTCGAATGGAGGCTGCAGCTGCCAGCCTACAGCACAGCTCACGACAATGACAGATCCTTAACCCACTGAGCGAGCCCAGGGATCGAACTTGCATCCTCATGGGTACTAGTCGAGTTTGTTACTGCTGAGTCACATTGAGAACTCCCAGGAAATAATTTCTGATGATCTAAAGAGATTTCCAGGAGTTCCCGTCGTGGCGCAGTGGTTAACGAATCCGACTAGGAACCATGAGGTAGCGGGTTCGATCCCTGCCCTTGCTCAGTGGGTTAACGATCCGGCGTTGCCGTGAGCTGTGGTGTAGGTTGCAGACGCGGCTCGGATCCTGTGTTGCTGTGGCTGCGGCGCAGGCCAGTGGCTACAGCTCCTGTTAGACCCCTAGCCTGGGAACCTCCATATGCCGCGGGTGCGGCCATAAAATGACAAAAGGCAAAAAAATAAATAAATAAAGAGATTTCCAGAATCAGGCAATCCTGGCCAGAGTCTGTGGCAGTTGGAATCAGCCAGGGGAGCTTTGAGAAATCCGAGGCCCAAGCTAAGTCCCAGACCCAGTATGTCAGAGTCTCAGGGGTGGGGCCCATACTCAAGCCTTTTCTAAAACTCCCCAGAGGATGCCCTGGGTAGTCAGCTTGGACAGCTGGTGATTTAGGAGCTTGTGAAGAAAGTAATTCTTTTAAAAAACATAAAATTATTCTAGGAGTTCCTGCTGTGGCACAGTAGGTTAAGAATATGACTACAGTGGTTTTGCAGGCGTGAGTTCAATCCCCGGCGGTGCGGATAAAGGATCTGGTGTTGCAGCAGCTGTGGCTCCGATTCAGTCTGTGGTCTGCGAAGTTCCATATGCTGTAGGTGTGGCCAAAAAAAAATTTTTTTTATTTCATTGACATATAACTGATATACAATATCGTATTAATTTCTACTCTACAGCGAAGTGATTCAGTTACACACATATATACATCTTTTTTCATATTCTTTTCTATTATGGCTTATCCCACAGGATGTTGAATATAGTCCCCTGTGCTGTACAGTTAGGACCCTGATTTTTATCCATTCTGTATGTCGTAGCTTCCCTCTGCTAACCCCAAACTCCCCATCCATCTCTCCCCCACCCCTCTCCTCCTTGGCAACCACAAGTCTGTTCTATACGTCTGTGAAGCCTCACCCCACATCTGATGGATAAATCTTACAGGGAGATAACCTGGGAATCGGCATTTGCAGTTTTTCCATAGCCAGTCCCACTTAACTCTGCAAACTTGCTTTAGGACCCATCACCCTGCTGTAAAATTTTACGTGACTGTTATAAATTAATACACTACCAGGCCCAGTGCGGGGCAACACTTTAAGACTTAATTGTATTGATGAACCCACCTGTAAACTAATCAATTCTTCATAGCTTTGAGCGTAATATATAAGGCACGATTAATCAAGGATATTTGGGAAGTGATGTTATGAAGGTATCATTAAACAAGAACACTCGGAAAGTGATGTTATCCTGAATTATGTTTCTGTATTTGATCGAAGATTTGCCGGTTTTCAAAGAAATTAAATAAGATATCATGCGTCTTAAAACTGCAATGACTGTATCATAGAATTTCTTTTCTTCTCTTTTTTTTTTCTCACAACACCTGGGTCGCTGGGGCATCAATCTCACTGTGCAGTGCTGTAGATGCAGCAAATACCTATCTTGACCTTTGTCTTGAGAAAAGTAGATGATGTGATCTTTTGTTTAGCAGAATTGTGGCTCTTACCTTGGACGTCATCCAAGGAGCCTGTGGTTTTCAGGTGGGAAGTTAGGGCCGTATCTGCTAGTTAATGGCAGAGCCTTGTCTGAGTTTCCGCCAGCGTGATTTCACTGTTCCAAGAGATCTCTCTGGCCTCTTTTCTTGAAAGAAAGTGAAATTAATGATTTGAGCAAGAATCATTCTGATTAGAAATCTGAAAAGGGGAGTTCCCGTCGTGGCGCAGCAGAAACTAATCCAACTAGGAACCATGAGGTTGCGGGTTTGATCCCAGGCCTTGTTCAGTGGGTTAAGGATCTGGTGTTGCCGTGACCTGTGGTGTAGGTCATAGACGCGGCTTGGATCTGGCGTTGCTGTGGCTCTGGCGTAGGCTGGTAGCTGTAGCTCCAATTTGACCCCTAGCCTGGGAACCTCCGTATGCTGCAGGTGCGGCCCTAAAAAGACCGAAAAAAAAGGAAAAAAAAAGGAAGATTGAGCTGATCCAGGGAGGGGCCAGATGGAAGTATTTTTCAGGAGGATTAGGTTGGCTGAACCACAAGATAGCTTGGTCTTAGTTAGGCAAGTTCAGACCAAAGGTTGATCAGATGTCCTGAGGGTTGTGTCCTATCCTGAGGTCTGGCCCAACACTGGCCTCCCAGAGGCAGTGACAGTAGCCTCACCGGGAAGCCTGGAATCCCCTGGGGGGCCTTGACCGTGACCCTGTGCATCTGGAACTCACTCCACCTCCAGCTCTGTCTCTCCAGCATCCCCTCCCCTGACAGTTCCAGGTAACCAAAAGCACTCAGCAGGCTGGGGTGTTCAGAAGGAAATTCCAGAGCTTGCCCGGCCTGGCTCTCCTCCCCCGCAGAGGTTGCTCAACTTGGCCTTTGCCATGGTGTGGGCAAGGCTGACCTCGCCTTCCCTTTGGCTCTTTTCTTACCCTCTCTCCTCCGTGCAGCCCTGCCTCCTGTTGTTCATTCATTGCTCTTATTGAAACTTTCTCCTCTGGGAGAAATTCCACTGCCGGCCCCAGCGGCAAGGTTTGGGAAGACGCTAGGTGCTGCCAAGCCTGGGAGGGCCACTTAACGAGAGGGCGAGCCTCACAGCTCCCACTCCCTGTCATGGGCAGTATTTTATAGGTGACAAAGAGGGCTCGCAGACGGCAGGTGTGCCCCACCCCACGCAGGCGAAGAGCGGAGTCTGAGTTGCAGTTCTTGCTCAGCCAGGGCTTGGCCCACGCTCGGCACCACCCCCGGGCCCCGCTTCTCCCCTGCAACGGGGAGCCTGGGCATCCTGCTAAGTCCTTTCCAGCTGCAATCTTCAGAATCCCCTGAGGACCTGAAGGCGGAGGGCTGTGGCTGAAGGTAAACGCGCTCCACTGCCACGTAGGAGCCATTCCTGCAAATAAGCCACAAACGCGCTTGTGCCCATAGGCAAACAAACACACCCTTTTGCTTCCTGGGACTCGGACACCTCTCTCTCCCAGAGGGTGCACTGGAATTACACTCCTCCCAAGAAGCTTCGGAGAACGTATCACCGGTGCTCTTGTCACTAGAATCTTCCTGCACCATGTCATGGTCTTGGGTCGAGACCAAGCTAAAGGCATATTCTCTAGGTTGAATGGGCTCCTGTGGTCCCAAGTCACAGCATCTTCTAGGCCCTCAGATGGGCCCCGTTTCCTTGAATTGCCAGACTTTCTTCTCGGCTGTTCTTGCCTCACCACAGCAGTAGTCAGCAGGAGATGAGTATCTTGGGGGTTGAAGAGTCGGGCATGGCCCACGCTGCTGTCCCAGACCAGGGCAGTCCAGGGTTTTCACCTAAGATTTCAGTCTGGTTCAGGGAGACAGGTTAGCCCTGCAGAGAGGTTTATGTGGTAACGACCCAGTGAGGGGCTGGGCTGTCAGTGCCACAGGCTCCTTCTTTCAGCTGATAGGCCCAGGGAAGCTTCCTAGAGGTGTTGCCTGCAGAGACGTGAGGACTGGCGGATTTGGTGTGTGGAGTGGACACAGGGACCTTTCCAGGAGAACACGAACCAACACACGTGAGAAAGAGGCGGTCCAGGGAGAGCTCAGACTTGCCCGTTTGAGGCGGAGTTTCAAGGGCAGTAGGAGATGATGCTGGAAATAGAGAAGGAGGTGTCAGTCACGGACGATGAGGGTGCGCTGAACCGTGTCACCTGGCAAGGTGGGTCCGGGCTGTGTGTGTAGCTGCTGAGAAAGGTCGGCTGATGGTAGTGACCTGCAGGGACTTTGTTTTGAGCGAGCACTGCTAGGGAATCCTAAGACAGCCTTGAAGAAATGAGCATTGCCAAGAGCCCAGTTTCTTTTTTTCAGCCAATGCCTTTCCTTAGAGTTGAGGTTGGCTTTCCATTGTTCATTCTGCTCCCTACAGTTGCTTAGAGCAATGCCTCATTGACTTGAACATGGGTTCCTTTTTAAAAATTTTTATTTATTTTATTTTTTTCCATTACTTAATGAATTTTATTACAATTATAGCTGTACAAAAATCATCACAACTCAATTTGATATCATTTCCATCCCAAATCCTCAGTGCATCCCCCTACCCCCCCCCCCGATTGTCTTATTTGGAAACCATAGGTTTTCCAAATAAAAATTTTTTAATTATAGTTGATTTACAATGTTTTATCAATTTCTGCTGTCAGCAAGTGACCCATACACACTTTTTTTCTCATATTATCCTCCATCATGTTCCATCACCGGTGACTAGATATAGTTCCCTGTGCTATACAGCAGGATCTCATTGCTTATCCACTCCATGAACATGGGTTTCTTGCAGGCAGAACACATTCCTAGCAATGACAGGTGGGGGGCGGGCAGAGACTGAGGATTGATAGAGAGATAACATATTGAGGGAGAAAGAAAAGACAGTGTTGTGTCTCACTGTTGTGCTCATTAAATGTTAGTCCCTAATAAATGCTGCTGTATTAAACCGAAGGACAGGGCAGAATTAAAGAGCTGGACTGGGACCACCACACATTCCCTTCCTTGTTTGGTGGATGCTCCCATCAACCAAGTCCGCACCATCTGGTCACCTCCAAGGCAGTAGAAAGGCTGCAAAATGAGGGAAACTGGATGTCAGTTTCCTTGGGGATAATTTTGCTCTTGTCCTTAGGGTCTGTAGTTCCTCCTAGTGTTGGATTTATTAACTTTGCCCCACACCGAGGCTATTAACAGTACCCATAACCCCGGATCAGCCACCTTATAAATGCATGGACCCCTGAGAGTGTAGTTGGTCCCACATGAAACTGTCATTGTTCTTGAGGTCATACGGAGGTCTCTGGAATTAGGGCCAGCACTGCCATGATCAGCAATGAATGGAAGGTGACATTTGTCATCTTTCCCAAGAAGCTCAGCTCTTGCTCTTGTTAAACAGGCAACCAATTAATCAAAACTGTACTAATTGAATGTCTATTACGCCATTCAGTATTTGGAGGCAGCCTCTCCTTTGATACTCCCATAATTTTAACTCTGACTTGAACTTGCATCTACCCTTACTCCAGAATCCCTTGGTTTCTCTTAGCTATTTTTGTTTCTTCCTCAGAAAACTGAAGAAACAGTTCTGACCTAAATGCTCATGGGCCACGTAGAGAACTTGGGTAACTAAGAATCAGTATAAGAAATGCTTCACATTATTGGATTCTCCAGTGATTTTGGACAACATGGATATTTCCCCTCATTTTCAAGGTATGAAATATTTCACACCAAGAGCAAAGAACAAAGTAGTATCATGGCCACCTGGCTACCCTCTAGCCAATTCTGTTATGTTCGATATTAACATTGAGCCATAGTTGCTTTGTTCCTTAAAGAAATGGAGCTTTGGGAGTTCTCATGGTGACTCATTGGTTAAGAACCGACTAGTATTAGAGTTCCCTTCATGGCTCAGTGGTTAACGAATCCGACTAGGAACCATGAGGTTGTGGGTTCGATCCCTGGCCTTGCTCAGTGGGTTAAGGATCCGGTGTTGCTGTGAGCTGTGGTGCTACAGCTCCAATTAGACCCCTAGCCTGGGAACCTCCATATGCCGCGGGTGCAGCCCTGAAAAGACAAAAAAAAAAAAAAAAAAGAACCGACTAGTATCCATGAGGACTCGGGTTCCCTCCCTGGCCTCACTCAGTGGATTAAGGATCTGGTATTGCCGTGAGCTGCAGCATAGGTCGAGGATGAAGCTCAGATCTGGCGTTGCTGTGGCGTAAGCCAGCAGCTGTAGCTTCGATTTGACCCCTAGCCTGGGACCTTCCATATGCCACAGGTGTGGCTCTAAATAAGAAAAAAAAAGCCAAAAACAGGGCCAAGGGTGCAGTTGTACGCTAATTCCAATTCTATTAAGTAACATGGGTTGGCTATTTCTATATTTTGTCTTTAAAATGTAGTGAAAAGGGGAAGGTTACAAAAATTCCAGATTCCATTGCAAAAGAATTACAAAATATGCTTAATAGAAATTCTAACATATTTTGCAGCAGGATTTTATCAGTTGTACACATTTAACCCAGTTTAAGTAGCTCTTAATTTTCCCAGCTGCTAAACTGTTTGAGGGTTTTCGAAAGTCTTCCTTCAACATAATAAATTCATCCGTCATTCTACTGTCTGTCTTCTTCAAATCAGCCAAGGCCAAATAATCACCAGGTACTGAGATTTTAAGAACGGCACTTATTCCTTCGGTTTCAGCCCTAACAAATCCAAAAGTTCAATGTCACTTTTCAACTTTGGCTTGGTTTAACATTTCCTAGGCTGTTCTTTGGAAAGAGAGATGCATGTGAACATTAACTCAGCTTCATTAATGAGTTGCTACTTGAGTCCTCTGAGCTTAAGAGTGGAGTGGGTTGTTTTCCTTGAATCCTAAATTTGGTTTGGAGAGTATTCATTCATACAGAGAACCGATGTGACAATGTCTTACAGAATTTAGAATATGTCAAGCATGTGAATAATCGGGGGAAGATTTTTGAGAGGTTAAAAATGATGCTACTAAATCCTAGGATTATAGACACCATTAAAAGTCATTGTTTCCAAGGACAAAGATCGTGCCGTACATAGCGTGTGCTCACATCAGTGCAAGATAGAGCCCCTGGTCAGCAGTCAATTTGGATGACAACACTGCCCAACACACTTAGAAACTATGGGAGGTTTAACGATGACGAATACCTAGCTAGTTATTCATCAAGTTGTACAGTCATGGTTGCAGGTGTGTACAAATAAATAGATGACAAGGGAATAAGAAGTAAGTGCTATACAAAGGTAATTCCATGTGGTCGGTGAGGGGGGAACAGTTTGCTAATTCAGCAAAGATTTACGTAGCAAATGACTGAGTAATTCATTCTAACTGCCAGGAGTTCAGGGACGCTCAAACCATGATGGTATTTGATTTGATCTCTAAAATTGGCCAGGATTTCAACAGAAAGAGAATGGAGGATGACAGTATGGGCAAACTAGGGAAAGAAGCAGGAGAGGAGGAAATTGGTATGGAATGAGCATACAGCACAAAGATGTAGTGGGTTCGGGAGTTCTGTTGCAGCACAGGGGGTTAAGGATCTGATGTTGTCAGTGCTGTGGCTTGGTTACTGGCAAGATTCGATCTCCAGCCCAGGAACTTCCACATGTCGTGGGCACAGCCAAACAAAAAGATGTAGTGAGTTTGGAATTTCCTTAAATTTGCCTGTAGTTCCAGTCTTTCATGCCTCATCTTTAATTCATTTCTCTCTCCACTGTGATCTAGGCATTGTCTACATTGCTTGCTCAAGGGGCTTCTGGCCAGGTCATCAATGGTTTCTCCAACTTAAATCCGATGGACGCTCTTTAATCCTCATCTTCTTTGACTTCTTGGCAACGTGGATGCTGTGGTCCACGCTTGCTCTCTCACTCATCCTTGGGCTTTAGCGACACCCTGTTTTCCCTCCTTTTTCTCTGATCTCTATTCTCATTTCCTTTTCTCTGGCCATCCCGTCTTGCCCCAATTCTTCGTACATACATTTTCTTCTCTTGTAATGGACACTCCTTTCTCATATGATATCTGAATAATTCTTATTGACCTTTTGGTCTCAGTTCAATTAATATTGCCCTCAGGAAGCCTTCCCTGTCCCCCTCCTCCCCGAATCTTGCCCCTGTGTAGTTGCCCAGCTATCCTCCTGAATGAGTACTTACAACCCTGTATATTCATTGCTTTCATCTTTTAAATCGAAACCCAAAGTCATGTTCACCATTGTATTCCCAGCACTTAGGACAGTGTTGGGCTAATACCAAGCACGTTATAAACACTTCTTGAATGAACGAATGGTTTACTCAGGTGACCTCAAGAGATCTGGGTTGATTGGCAGAACGCTGTAATCCTGTGATAATGGAAAAATTAAAAACCATTTAAAAAAAAAGGAAATCTGGGGTTAAAACAGGGTGTATATAGAGATGAGGGAAAAAATAGATTGGGGAAGATTCTTGGCTTTCAAATCAAAAAGTTTTAACTCCTTTCTATACACAACATTGACACATGGAAGACACCTGACACAGAGAATGTTCTAGCCTTAGTCTAGAAGTCTGTTCTGTTAACTGTTAACTCCGTAGCATGACCCATGATATGAGGCACACAGGACAGTCTGGTTGAGTGACTGTAAGAACAGAAAGACAATGAGCCACTGCAGAGGCACGGAGACCAAAGGCACACTTGGGGTTGATGAAAGAGAGGACGCTCGCTCTTCTAGTCGCTACCATTCACTGGGATAAAGGGTCCAGAGGGAGAGCCAGGAGGAGCAGGAAGAGCGTGAGCTCATCTTCCAATATGGTTTGAGCTGAGAGACTACTCTGGAGCCACTGCAAAGAGACATTTAAAAATTCCAGCCGGTAGCTCAGAGGAGCTTTGAGCAAGAGACGGGGATTGGAGAGGCATTTGAAAAGAGGTAATGGTTGAAGATATGAAGGCCATCACAGAGAGAGAGAAGAGGAGGGGAAAAGTGAAGGGCTGCATGTGAGACCTTGAAGAAATCCCACCTTCTCAGGGGAGGAACCCAAAGCCAGCGAAAAACAGACGAAGAGGTTTGCCAAGAAGAAAAAGGTAGTCACACTCAAGCACTGCCATTGTCAGAGTCTTCAGAATGTGGAAAAGTAGGCAGACAGCAGGGCAGAAATGGAGAGAAGGTGATAATCTAACACGGATTTCAAGAGAGAAGAGGTTGTTGAGTTGAGAAGGTGGTCGTTTATACAAAGGTGATCTGGTCACTAAGCTGTGCAGCAGAAATTGACACAACGCCGTAAATCAAGTCTTCTCTAACAAAAATAAAATTTTAAAAAATAAATAAAACAGGAGTTCCCTTCGTGGCTCAGTGGTTAACGAATCTGACTAAGAACCATGAGGTTGCGGGTTCGATCCCTGGCCTTGCTCAGTGTGTTAAGGATCCGGCGTTGCTGTGAGCTGTGGTGTAGGTCACAGACGCGGCTCGGATCCCGCGTTGCTGTGGCTGTGGCGCAGGCCAGCGGCTACAGCTCCTGTTAGACCCCTAGCCTGGGAACCTCCATATGCAGCTCCACATAAAGGCAAAAAGACAAAAATAAATAAATAAATAAATAAATAAATAAAACAAAAGTTACTTCCTGGTTTAAAAAAAAAAGGCGATCCAGAAGCAACAGTGGAGTAGGGATAATGAGAATATGTGCCCCTTCTTGACTGCGATAGAGAAGACATGAGGAAGGAAGAGAACTCTACAGGAGAGCATGAGAAGCTGGGTTAAAGAGGAAGCCCCGTGTTCAGTAATGGAAAGAAAGGAGAAGGGGAGTGAAAGTGCTTTAGAGTGACAAGGTTAGAGTAACAAGATTCAACGAGTCCACATATTTTCACTGAGTCAGGTTACGTGGGAAACAGTGCATCTCATCAGCTATCTTTGTAGGTATGTGATTTATGGGTCTGTTACCTCTTATCCTAGTTAATTATGTTTCATTAACACAGTCATAAATTAGTCATTAGCACTCCACCTTCCTGATTTTTATTCTTTCAGAGAACTACCCTCCTTCTATTATTTTTTAAATAGACTCTGTTCTGGAGTACTTCGTGAGGCAGTGGAAACGAATCCGACTAGGAACCATGAGGTTGCGGGTTCGATCCCTGGCCTTGCTCAGTGGGTTAAGGATCCGGCGTTGCCGTGAGCTGTGGTGAAGGTTGCAGACGCGGCTCGGATCCCGCGTTGCTGTGGCTGTGACGAAGGCCGGCGGCTACAGCTCCTGTTAGACCCCTAGCCTGGGAACCTCCATATGCCACAAGTGCGGCCCTAAAAAGAACAAAAAGAAATACTGGACAGCCTGTTGGTTGGGAGATGTGGGGGCAAGGAGAAGACAGAGTCAATTCTCCGTGTTCTGCTCTGAACCCTTGGATTTCTACTTATGACATTGACCACAAAAGGGAAAATCAGGGGTTTCAGAGTCAGTTGAGCTGATGGGCCAAACTCGCTTTTATTAAATTAGCCTTGGAACCTCAGCGAAGCTATCTGACCAGGCTAAGGCTTGATGTCTCCACTGAGAATGCAGGTTGACAAAATCGTATGGGTTGAAATGAGACCAGGTTAGAAATTAGCCCCACACAGTGCTTGACACACACAATAAAATTGAATCAGGACCACGGCTTGGGGTTTGAACCGCTGAATTCCAGGTCCCTGAAGAACATTTCTGTGGACAAAACATCTCCCCCGACAGACAAAAGGCATCTTAGGCTGGTGTCTCACAGCCCTTATCAAGAGCTATACTTCTGTGGACAAAAACATGTTGCCTGGCATCTCAATAGAAAAGGTTGCCTATCATCAAGCCGTCCCTCTCACCCCTGCCCCTCACGGTGCTCTCTGAGGGGGACTCAGGGTGGCGGAAAACAGGATCCTGGCCCCAAATAGGATGCTCATCACAGAGATCAATTCAACGAGCCCAGACTCTTGCATCTTCCCCTATACAGAAAAGCACTAAAATCTTTACCTTGAAATGTCTGCTTTTTGCGGTTATCCATAGTCTTTTGATGTTTGACTATATATATATATTTTTTTTCCCCCCCAGCAAAATCTATATATCCTGGCTCTTCCTCCCTTACCATTTGTGTGTGTGTGTGTGTGTGTGTGTGTGTGTGTGTGTGTGTGTGTGTGTGTTTTCCTTTCTCTTTTTTGGCTGCCCCAAGGGCATATGGAATTCCCTGGTCAGGATTCAGATAACGAGGGATCCTCGAATCCACTGTGCCAGGGATTGAACCTGCATCCTGTGCTGCAGAGAAGCCACAGATCCCACTGAGCCACAGCGGGAACTCCCTCCCTCACCTTTCTGGAGCTCTCTTGGGCTAGAGTCCTCAGTCGGGTCCCCAAATAAAACATGAATCACCACTTTTTAGGTTGTGTGGCTTTTTTTTCTGTGGTTAACATTTTCAACATAGAAGTGCTCCTGTCATTCATATTTCGATTTGCCGTCTCACTTCACGGGGCCCGGAGCTGTTCCTGCGTTGTTAGAACTCCCAGGCTCTCCCGATTCAGGGCCAAGCGAGCAGTCACTTGGATCTGGGCTGGAGAAGGGCGAGGAAGAGCACAAGGGCTACGGCCCCCCGTAGAAGTGACGGCTCAGGAAATGGAAGGAAAGCCCCCACCTGTAGATAGGATGCAAAGCGACAGACTAGCCTTTTACAGCCCTTTTCCCCCTGCCTGAGACTGATCAGAGCGGTAGACTGATCAGAGCGGTAAAATCTTGGTTCGCATTTCTAATCTCAGCCTGAAGAGTTTCAAGACAAGCGCTGCTTGGTCGCTCCAGCGGATAAAGGAAAAGCAGAGATAACGCTTCGCATCAGCAGACTGATTGTCGCCCTCGTGCTCCCCGTGGAGAGAAAGTCTCTCTTCGTGCGTGACGTTCCCACCCTCTCCTTTGAAGAAGCCGTGAATTCCAAAAGCAGTCCATCCATCCTGGCCTTGGATATGTGTGGCCTTGAATTTGGGAAATTGCAAGGAACCCCATTTCCAGTCCAAGCGCAGGACCTAAGGGGTGAAGCCCTTCTGGAATCTTCTGACTGCCTGGCTAATCAGAAGGCCTTCTGGATAAACACAGGCTCCTTCTCTGACTTATCTCTGAAGTACAAAGAGCCTGCTGAGGGTGGTAACTGCCTGACATCCAGAAGAGAGAAAGTGAAGGTGGTGAGACTAGTTTTCAGGAGCTAGACTGCAACAGAAAACCAACTGATTTATTTCCTTTTATTTTGTACATCAATAAAATACACCATAAAGCCAGACCAATCCTCTTCAAAGGTATTAATTAGGAACTAGATGCAACCCGAGAACTACCTGACCATTCCCGGACTTCTATAACCAACTATGACATTTCATAAATGTCATCACACTTAATCATATTAATCTTCACAACAGAAGAGATGTTATTAACCTTGTTCTAGAATGAAGAAGCTGAGATGCCAGGTCACTTGGATAACATCGAACTCAAACCGTAACCACAAGAAAATAACTTTTCTCAAAAAAGGTATTTTTTCTTACTGTAAAACTCAAGTCTTCATGAATAAATAACACATTCTACAATTTGCAAATAACAAACAATTTACAAATAACACATTTTAAAAGCTATACCTGGAGCTCTTGTTCTGGCTCAGGGGAAACTAACTAGACTAGTATCCGTGAGGATGTAGGTTCGATCCCTGGCCTCAATAAGTGGGTTAAGGATCCCACGTTGCCACAGCTGTGTGCAGGTCGCAGACGGGTCTTGGATCTGGCGTTGCCGTGGCTGTGGCCTGCAGCTCTAGCTCCGATCTGACTCCTAGCCTGGAAAACTCCATATGCCGAAGGTGCGGCCCCAAAAACCAACCAAACAAACAAACAAAAAAAAACCACACACAGATTGAAATGTCCCAGCCTCCTAGAGTTACTCATCCACAAAGTCTAGAAGGGGCTGGAGCATTGGCATGTCTTTTCTTTTTTGCTTTTCAGGGCGGCACCTGCGGCATATAGAGGTTCCCAGGCCAGGGGTCTAATTAGAGCTACAGCTGCCGGCCTACACCACAGCCACAGCAATGCAAGATCCTTAACCCACTTAGCGAGGCCAGGGATCAAACCCACATCCTCACGGATCCTAGTCGGGTTCGTTGACCACTGAGCCACAACGGGAGCTTCGAGCACTGGCATTTCTGACAAGTTCTCAGGTGAGAGTATGTTGCTTGTTCAGGGACCACACTTTGAGATTCACTAATCTGCAACCAAATAGCTAATATTTATTAACTGCTTATTATGTGCCAGGCAAGGGCATAACTCATGTCCATTCATCCTTCCGCTAAGTCTAAGGATGGTGACATTATTAGCATCCCTATTTTATTCACAAGAAAAATGAGACCCAGAGAAGCTAAGCGTTTTGCCCAGCCTCACGTACCGAACAACTGGTGGAACCAGGGTTGCGATTCGGGCCGTCTGAGGCTAGATCCCGCATTCCCAGGATATTATTGAACAGCATGGGGCGGACAGCCTCGCACATCAATCCAACTGAGAAAGCAGCCTCACCGGAAGTGACTCGCCCAAGGTCACAGGATAAATTGGGAGAGGAGTGTGACTGAGGACAAGGGCTTCCTAACTCAGCATTTTCTTTTTCTTTTTTAGTCTTTATAGGGCCACACCCGAGGCACATGGAGGCTCCCAGTCTAGGGGTCAAATCGGAGCTGTAGCTGCCAGCCTACAGCCACAGCAACGAACTCAGCGTTTTTTTAGGCTGCCTTCTCTTGCCATGGAGCTCTCCAAGCGGGCAAGGACCCCACTGTGTTTCAGCGGGGATTCCCGAGGCCATCAGCTTCGAATTCACTTGAGAGCTACAAGCATCCCCATGATGTTCTGGTATCTTCGTTGCTTTTCCAATTCACCTACCATTTCTCTCTCGCTCTCTCTCTCTATCTTTTTTTTTTTTTTTTGGTCCTTTTTGGGGGAGGGGTGGGCACCCGTGGCATATAGAAGTTCCCAGGCTAGGGATCGAATCGGAGCTGCACCTGCCAGCCTACACCACAGCTACAGCAACTCGGGATCCAAGCCACGTCCATGACCTACACCACAGCTCATGGCAACGCCGGATCCTTAACCCACTGAGCGAGGCCAGGGATTGAACCCGTGTCCTCATGGATGCTAGTCGGGTTCGTTACCACTGAGCCACGATGGGAACTCCCCGATTTACCCACTATTTCATAACTCAGGGAGGTGGTAGTTTCCAAGAGGTGGAGAATAAGGGTTGGTGGGTGAGTCAGGAGGCTGGAGGCTAAGCCCCGGGAAGGAAAGGGGTTAATCAGACCGAGGGACGGCTAAAGACGTGTCTCCATGCGTCTTGGCAAATCCTCAGTAATATCTCAACCGACACTCAGAAAATCCAGTTCTCAAGGACTTTAGGTCACAGCACCTCAACCTCCCGAGTCACCCAGGGATGCTGGGAAGGGAAATGAAGAATGTTTAGCTAGCAGAAGATGGGGCCTGGGAGGGCTCTTAAAATCCTCAAGTCAGTCCCCAGAGGCTCTGTCCTTAGACGCACTGTACCCACTGCCTGGGAGTGTGTCTTCTCCCTGGCCAGCTGCTGGACAGATGTTTACAGCGAGAGGCAGCCCAGTGCAGTGAACGGCACCCTGGCCTTGGCTGAGGTCCCTGCTCACCAACGACTGCTTCATGAACTTGAGCCGACCTATTACCTTTCAGAGCTGGCTTCCTCATCTCTAAAAGGGGTGTGGTAAGCAGGATAATGGCCTCCCCAGAATGTCCACATCCGAATCCCTGAAACCTGTGAATGCATTACCTTCAGTGGTGAAAGGGGCTCTGCAGATGCGATTAAGAGTCTTTACTCACTCTTAGAAGAGGGAGCTTATCCTAGGTTATCCAGGCAGGTCCCCGTGATCATGAGTCCTCATACGCGTGGAAGGGAGGGGCGCGGAGAGTCAGAGCCAGGGCGGGTAAGACCCCAGAAGCAGGGGTCAGAGTGATGGGATTACTGGCTTTGAAGATGGAAGGGGTCACTAGCCCAGGAGTGCGGGCTGCGTCTATACATCGGAAAAGGCAAGGAGCTGACCTCCCTTAGAACTTCTGGAAGGGGCGTGGCCCCGCAGACACCTTGATTTTGCCTCCTTAGGACCCATGTCAGGCTTCTGACCTCCAGAACTGTAAAATAATATATGTTGGTGTTGTTTGAAGCCACTAAGCTTGTGATAATGTGTTTCTCACTGCTAACATGTTATCATAATGTGTTTACTGTAACTAACACAGGGGGCAAACCACAACAGACTTATCAACCTCCCAGGCCTGCTGGGGTAATCTGATGATTTATGCTGGGTCCCTTTACCTTAATTCATTAAAAAATACTTTACGGCTGGAGAAAAAAAAAGCTAACCGTCATCTGAGCCTTCAGTGAGTCATAATCTTCTTGCTGGTGGAGGGTTTGAAATATTGTGTGACCTACCAAAATGTGACACAGAGACACGAAGTGAGCAAGTGCTCTTGGAAAAAATGGCTCCTACAGACTTGCTTGACACAGGGTTGCCATATACCTTCAATTTGTAACAAGACACAGTATCTGCGAGATGTAATAAAGTGAAGTGCAATAATATAAGATACGCCTGTTCTGTATTGTATATTTAAAAGTTTCTGAGAGTAGGTCTTAAAAGTCTTCATCAGGAGTTCCTGTGGTGGCTCAGGGGGTTAAGAACCCAATTAGTATCCGTGAGGATGCAGGTTCGATCCCTGGCCTTCCTTGCTCAGTGGGTCAAGGCTCTGGAGTTGCTGCAAGCTGCGGTGTAGGTCACAGATGTGGCCCAGATCTGGTGTTGCTGCGGCTGTGGTGTAGGCCGGCAGCTGCAGCTCTGATTCAACCCCTCGCCTGAGAACGTCCATGTGTCATAGGCATGGCCATAAAAAGAAAAAAAAGTCCTGATCAAAAGAAAAAGAATTGTAACTATGCGTGGTGATGAATGCTATTGGGGTAATCATTTTGCAATATGTACATTTATCAAATTATTGCATCATGCACCTTGGATTAAATATGGTGTCATATGTCACTTCTATCTCAGTAAAACTGGGGAGCGGAAGACTGAGTGGAATCCTTGCATAGCCTCAGGAAGGATGCAGGTTTGGTTTGAAAGAAGTCTCTTAAATATCAGGACTGTCTCTACCAGGACAAGTTCCTATAAAGAAACAAATTTGGGGACCTGAGCGTTAGGTTCTCTTGAAATGTGGATCGTGTCCGGTGGCAGGGCGGTTCTACCTGACAAATATAAATGGGACACATACTGCGTTTCCGCTCTGGACTCACCAAAACGTTAGCAACAACTAGATGCGGTCCCTGTCCTCAGTGAGGTCATGGGAGTCATAGTCCGTTATTTCTTAGACATCACTGCTCTCGTGTCTCAGACTCGTGTCTCCTACATAATCACGTGTCACCACTACTTATATTTTCAAGTTGAAAATTTTCTATCTGAATTACCAGAATTGGATCTGGTTGGATATGAAAGAAATCCCACCACAGTGGCTTAACCAGACCAGGGGATTATTTTTCATGAAATAAAGCGTGTCATGAAACAAAGAGTGTGCACTTAAAAAAAAAACAAAAAACAAACTCAACCTGAAAGTTGAGAGTTAAGTTTGATCTGGGGCAAAATTAGGACTTAAGCCTGGGAGACAGCATCTCAGGCAGCCCTGAGAAACCGCTCCAAGGAGGCCAGGGAGGAGCTGGACATATAGGAGTTTTTGCAACAAAGGGCAGGGAGCCGGCACAAAAGAGGCCTGGGCTCGCTCAAGCCATTCCTTTGATATGCACCTCGGCTTTCAGGGCCACGTCCTGAGTTTTCACAGCCTGCTGGACTCACTGGCTCTCACCCTTGAAGGGGACTGCATTCACAGATGACCGTGACATTCTTTGTTTTATCCTTGACTACAGACCAGGTGGCCATATTTCAGAGAGCTCTGAAATACGGCCCAAAGAGGAAAAGGGGGATGTTGAGATATGATCAAGGTGAGGGGGAGGTGCATGCAGCACACACACATTTTACAAAAGTTTGTGGCTGATCTCCTGAAGGTTCCTACCAGTCACAGGGGGCAGACATCACCATGAAGGATTTGAGTGTTTTTCTAGATATGAGGAGATGCAAAAGAATCGAGCACATAAAATCTTCTAAAGATATCTATCTGAACACTGTTCTTCCAGGTTTCCCAGAGCACAGAGTGCTTCACTCCTGGTCTCCACCTGAGCTCTGCTCAGTGGGGAGCTGTGGGTCGGCAGCTTCAGTGGCTCATGGTTTAATCCATGTAGGGGCTGATGGCAAGTGCCAAACTTCAGCCCACAAGAGATTACAGTTAGAAAGACCAAGAAGACAGCTGCTCAAGGAAATAACCTCTTTCTTCCTTCCTTCTCTCCAGTCCTTAGCATCTTAATGGTCCAAGGTATTCGGACTTCATCCAGCTGTTTCAGCTGGTTTCCAGGCAGAAGCTGGGGGGAGGGGATGGAAGAGAATTGAACACAAAAAAGGCATCTGCCAGCTGTTTGATCATTTTTATCGGGAAAACAAGTTTCTCTCAAATTGCCATCCAGTAGACTTTTACTTACATCTCATTGGCCAGAACTGGGTCACATGACACCCATAGCTGCAAAAGAATCTGGGAAGATGAGTGTTTTTAACTCGGAAAGTTGCTACCTTAACAAAACTTGCTTTTTGAGAATAAAGTAAGAGGACGAGAAAGTCTAGGCAACGGGCAATACCTATCCCAATATCTGCCTACTCATCTCATTTAAGAAATCCCTGTATATTCATGTACTTAATGGGCCAGCTGCACTTAACGGGTCAGTTAGTCTAACTTATGCTAAAATACAAAACAAAGATTAAAACATACAATGTGATAAAGGATTTAAATATCAGACTTTGGAAACTGGACTGTCAGTACCCGTGGTTTCCTGGATTGTTTTATCCGGACGGAGAATTTGCTGAATTCCCTTCTTGAGAATTCACAGGGCTAGCTCAGGCTCTGGATGAGATAATTTCCAAGGGTGTATGGCAGAAACTGGCTCTGGGACACAAGATCGGAGATCAGGCAGTTTTAAAATTTTTTTAAATTAAGGTATAATTTTTTTTTCTTTTAAAGTTCTCACCTGTGGCATATGGAAGTGCCCAGGTTGATCTGGCGCTCCAGCTGCCAACCTACACCACAGCCACAGCCATGCCAGGTCTGAGCCACGTCTGCGACGTTCATCACAGCTCACGGCAATGCCAGATCCTTAACCCACTGAGCCAGGCCAGGGATTGAACCCCTACCTTCACAAAGACAACTCGGGGTCCTTAACCTGCTGAGCCACAATGGGAACTCCAAATTGAGGTATAATTCCTTTTTTTTCTTTTTTCTGTTTTGGTCTTTTTAGGGCCACACCCACAGCCTATGGAGGTTCCCAGGCTAGGAGTCCAATCATAGCGGTAGCCGCCGGCCTACACCGCAGCCACAGCAACGCGGGATCCGAGCTGCGTCTGCCATTAAAACCTGACTATTTTCATTGCTCCGAGTTACCTTACGCCCCTTTTTACTCAACCTTCCCTCCACTAGGAGGTAGCAATTATTCAGGTTTCTAGGCCCTTAAGTCTTGCTAAAGAGGCATTTTTTGCGCTGCAGAGAGTTCAAGGTGAAAACATTTGAAGTGAGTTTAACATCAGAATTAAAGAAGTGTGCCCACTTTTCAAAGATACGGGGTGCCTGGCACCAAGCAGATAAGTACAAACAGCGGTTGCTTTGGTTGTGTTGGTGGCCAATGCTGTCCTGTCTTTGGCCAGGGATGCTTTCACTTCACATGATTTCCTCAAGGATTCCACCCCCCCACACACACTTTCGCCTCCCCACCCCAGGGCACGTCTAGCCCAGGAGAGGGTAGGTGTGATTATTCACGAGCCAGTCCCTAAGGCTCTCCAGGGCTTCAGAGGGATGAGTAAGGGGTGAATGTCTGTGTGGCCGGTGAGGACTCTGCTCTTTAGGCTGAGACACCCCGCAAGCACGCAGCCCCCAGAGACCAGGTGCTTTCAGATGAGTCACTGCCAACAAGCAGACAATGCACATTTCTCCACTTCTCCTGCCCCGGGCCCCTCCCGCCCCCGCCCCCGGGCAGGTAGAACAGTTGGGTGAAAAGAGGCATTTTCGTAACCAAGATAAGCTTCCAATGACTTGCTGTGACCCAGCTACTCATCAGGAAAGTATTTCAGAGTCAGCACATTCAGGGATGAACGCGATAAACTGCTTTTCTTTTTCTCTGACTTAACAACAGAGGGGCACACTGTTGGGGCTGTGTGTGTGTGTGTGTGTAAAAACAATGCAAATGCAAAACGGATGCATTGCTTGGAATACTGATATTTCCCTGAAAGCCAAATGTATCTTTGGCCAATAAAATGCCGCAGGCCTGCTTGGTGCCCAGTGTGACCAAGCTGCAGGTGCCGTGGAAGTCCACACAGTGTATGGGCTCGAACGTGGTGGGGACAGGCAGCATCTGGCCAGCTGATCAGCTTTGTGACCCTGCTGCTTGCCTCACCCTCAGTCCCAAATGTTCCAGAAGGCCTCCTTTAGCCATAGCTTGGGCACGTAGTATCTTTGGATGGTTGTATTTTTCCTCGTACTGAGTTAGCCTTAATTAAGCCCATAGGACTCCGCCTGGCGTCCAGGCCCTGGACAGTCTGTTCCCAGCCAGCCGTTGTCAGTGGCTTCTTCCCTGTGGGACCTCGATCTTCTCCCACAAGTAGAATGTAACAGGCATGAGTTCTGGAATCAGAAAAAACTTGGCTTCTAAGCCAGCTCAGTTCATTGTTCCTAACTAGGCGGAACTGCAACTTGAATTCCACGTCTTTGCTCACACCATCACCTTGACCTGAAATGCCATCTGTGCTCCTTCACGCACAGGAAAACCCTAGTCATCCTCTAAGGTCAAGTGCAAAGTCTGTGAGCCCATCCTTCACCACCTAACTAGGTGTGATCTTTTCTTCTGAGTTATCTCAGTGTTCCGTCCCTTGGCCATTTCTGCTATCTTGGCTTTAATTGTTCCCAGAGCTCGCTCTCCTCTGCATTTCTACTTTGAATCTCTGCCCGGAAACCTATTACACAGCACGGTCGCCAGATAAAAATACAGGACACTCAGTGAAGTCTGAATTTTGGATAAACAACGAGTACATTGGTTTAGTATAATTATGGCCCAAACAGTACATAGAGAAGGCTTACACGCAAAATTTTTCTGTCATTTCTTCGAAATTAATATTGAAGGAGTTCCCTCTGTGGCACAGTGGGTTCAGAATCCAACTGCAGTGGCTTGGGTCACTGCGGAGGCACGGGTTGGAACCCTAGCCTGGCGCGGTAGGCTGAAGGGCTCAGCTTTACCACAGATGTTGTAGTTGTTCCATATAGTGTTAGATGCGGCCATCAAAAAAAAAAAATTAAATGAGCACCCTGTCTTGTGTGTGTGTGTGTGTGTGAGAATGTGTACGTGCCAACACACTAAATCTGGCAGCCTTCACACCTGACTCTTTTTAACAGGAGGCTGTACGCTTTCTCAGAATCCTCACTGAACAGCACATGACATGACAATAGCAACCTCGTCTCAGTCTCATTCATCTTTTCATCCCCTAATGATTCTTCCTCTTGACTGTAATATGGTGTTCCTTGAACACTATATATTTCAATAATTTTTCTTTTTTTTTTTTAGGGCTGCACCCGTGGCATATGGAGGTTCCCAGGCTAGGGGTCTAATAGGAGCTGTAGCTGCCGGCCTACCCCACAGCCACAGCAACGCTAGATCCAAGCCGCACGTGTAGCCTACACCACAGCTCCTGGCAACGCTGGATCCTTAACCCACTGGGCGAGGCCAGGGATTGAACGCGCAACATAATGGTTTCTAGTCGGATTCGTTAACCCCTGTACCATGACGGGAACCCTGATAATTGTGTTTTTAATAAGAGCCCAGGAGTTCCTGTTGTGGTGCAGCAGAAATGAATCCGACTAGTTTCCATGAGGTTGTGGGTTTGATCCCTGGCCTCACTCAGTGGGTTGGGGAAATGGCGTTGCCGTGGCTGTGGTGTAGGCTGGCAGATGTAGCTCTGATTCAGCCCGTACCCTGGGAACTTTCATATGCTGCAGGTGCAGCCCTAAGAAGCATTAAAAAAAAAAAAAAAAGAGTCCAAAGTAAGATTCATTGGCACATTCAAAATCTGTACATTTTGTTGTATATAGATAATATATTAAAAGAGAAACTGCAAATAAATAATGAACTCTGGTTAATGACATGCATGTGCCAACATTTGAGGGGGAAGTGTACTGATATCTGCAACTTACTCAGAAATGCGTCAAAAATAAGATGAATTGACAGACGGATAGATGCCTAGACGTGATAAATACAGCAAAAATGCTCATTGGAGAATCTAGGGGTAGAGGTGTTCACTGCACACTTCTTTCAATCCCTTTGTGTATTTGAGATTTTTCATAATAAAGTGTCAGGAAGAAAAGGAAAGTTGGGGAAGCCTGGAGGAAGGTAATACCCAAACCCAAGGAGGATTCATTCATGCTGGATTTCAGGCATGTGGTGCTTGCCAATATCCACGTGCTAGGATGACTTCTGAGGTTTTATTTCTTTTCTTTCTTTCTTTTTTTCTCTTTTTAGGGCTGCACCTGCGGCACATGGAAGTTCAGACTAGAGGTCGAATTGGTGCTGCAGCTGCTGGCCTATGCCACAGCCATAGCAACACCAGTCTGCCACTTACATTGCAGCTCAAGGCAATGCTGGATCCTTAACCCACTGAGCAAGGCCAGGGATCAAACCCACAGTCACACAGGTCCCTCTGAAGCGCAGTCTTCACTCCAGAGCACAAAGCTGTCTCCTGCAGCACCTGCCCCTCTCATATCTCATGCGCATCGCATGAGAAAGGGGTGGTAGGTAGGTAAGAGAATCTGGCATTAATTTTTTGTTGTTGTCTTTTTTTGGCTGCACCCTAAGCATAGGGAGGTTCCCAGGCTAGTGGTCAAATAGGAGCTGTAGCTGCTGACCTATGCCACAGCCACAGCAACGTGGGATCCTTAACCTACTGAGCAAGGCCAGGGATCAAACCTGCATCCTTATGGATACTGGTCAGATTCATTTCCACAGAGCCACGGTGGGAATTCCCTGGTATTAAATATTGATGTATGAACCAACCCACAAAACAGAGATGCATTTTAAAGAGGAATTTCTGGACATACTGCTATAAAACATTTCCAAACTTTTGGAACCACAGGTGGGCCAGAAAGAATTTATATTTGGTGTCTGTTACTATGCAATACTGTCTTTCAAACTTAGCAGCTTTAAACCATAAACAGGAATCTCACAGAGTTCCTCAGGGCCAGGAACACAGAAGCCACTTTACCTGGATCGGTCTGAGTGGGGGTCTCTCCCTAGGCTGCACTCAAGATATTGGCCAGTAGTTCCCATTCTAGCTCAGTGGAAATGAATTTGACCAGCAACCAGGTTCAATCCCTGGTCTCACTCAGTGGGTTAAGGATCCAGCGTTGCTGTGGCTGTGGCAAAAGCCAGTGGCTCCAGCTCCAATTCAACCCCTAGCCTGGGAACCTCCATATGCTGTGGTTATGGCCCTAGGAAAAAAAAAAAAAGATATTGGCTGGGCGGTGTCCTCTGGAGCCTTGACTGGGGCTGGAGGATCTGCTTCTAAACTCACTCACCTGGCTCTTGGCTGGAGGCCTCAGTTTCATGGTTTCTCCATGCTTGAGTGTTCTCACAAAGGACGGCGTCTGGCTTCCCCCAAAATAAGTGATGGAAGAAAGAAGGAGCGAATGAGAAGCTGGGTGCCTTTTATGACCAAGTCTCTGAAAGCATCACTTCTGCAGTATTTTATTGGTCACACAGACCATTCTTGATACAAAGCGGGAGGAGTTATAAAAGGGGATGAATACCAGAAGGTGGGACCGCTAGAGATCATCTCAAACGCTGGTACCACTGAATTCATATTTGGAGGAGATTAGAGCTTTTGAAACACTCACTAGTGATAATAGGGTGACCTGGTGATCCTAAACGTTTTCTTCTTTGAAAATAAATATTTTATGCATCACTATGTGGATTGGAGAGTAAGAGGCAAAATAAACAGATGAGGAAATAAGAGAGCTAAACCTAGGGTTTATGCTGAAAGTTCCCCCTGGGGCATCTTTCTACCTTCAAGTGACCCAGAGAGTGGGTTTTAATATTTGCACAGTTGCAGTTCCCATCATGCCTCAGTGGTAACGAATCAGACTAGTGTCCATGAGGACGCGGGTTTGATCCCTGGCCTCGCTTAGTGGGTTAAGGATTCTGTGAAGGATCCTGCTTTGCCGTGAGCTGTGGTGCAGGTCGCAGATGCAGCTCGGATCTGGCATTGCTGTGGCTGTGGCGTAGGCTGGCAGCTACAGCTTCAATATGACCCTCAGCCTGGGAACTTCCATATACCATGGGTACAGCCATAAAAAGACCAAAAAAAAAAAAAAAAATGTGCACAGCCTACTGAGACAAAGTTCAGGGAACATTAGAAGTCAGATCAGAGACCCTTTTATAAAGTAACTTGACCTCCGTGGCAGCTGAAACAGGAATTTCTGCAACTCCATTTCCCCCCTAAAGAGGACAAAAAGGAAACTTGCCTGTCTTAACAGGCTCTGGATAACAGGAGGAAAAAGCTGAGAGAACTTAAAACCACTAGTTAACCTTTATGCAGGCTTGCTGCCAAATTCACACTTTTCCTATGGTTTGAAAAACCCTAGTTGATAGTTTGTTTTAATGTGGCCCCGGGTTGATTGTACTTTCAGTCTAGAAACAAATCAAATCCTCACTGAAGAAATCACCTTTATCAAAGAACTTACAGATTCCCAGATATAAAATCCCATGGAAATGGAGCTTGCAATTAAAAAAAGGATCACAGGACATATGAGGAAATAAAACCTCTTCAGAGAGAACCAGCAAAAACAACAGACCACCGATTCAGGCTGATAGGCACTTTGGCTATCCGGATATTTATTATTATTATTATTTTGCTTTGTTAGGGGAACACCTGAGGCATATGGAGTTTCCCGGGCTAAGAGTGAAATCGGAGCTGTAGCTGCCGGCTTATACCACAGTCACAGCAAGGGCAGATCCAAGCCACATCAACGCAAGATCCAAGCCACATCTGCAGCCTACACCACAGCTCACGACAACGCCAGATCCTTAACCCACTGAGGGATTCCAGGGACTGAACCCACATCCTCATGGATACTAGTTGGGTTGGTTACTGCTGAGCCACAGCAGGAACTCCAGCCATTCGGTTATCGATTATGGAATAAATCGAAGTGTATTCAGTGTGCTTATCAAAGAAAAGATGTTATTGAATGGATGAGTAAAGAATAAAAGATCATTGAATATGACTAGGCCAACTGGACAACCAGATAGAAACTTCAGAAACAAAAACTGAAATGAATAAAAGTTTAAAAAAATGATTGCATTTGAAAGGGTTGCATAAGTACTTACAGGATTTCTGTTTTTTTTTTTTCCTCTTGGTTAATTAAGCCTAAAGTATTCACTATCTGCCCTTTGAAGAAAAGCTTTGCGCCCCCCCCCCCCGCCACCGTAGAGGCTTTTGTGCTGGAGACCACTTGTCAGCCTGAGGGGTCAGCCTGGGGCGGAGGGCGGATGGTACCAGGCAGGCAAGGCTGACCGCAGAGGAGGGGACGGGAAGGGGCTGAATGATGGAGACCAAAGAAGGTTCAGCTGGCACAATGTTGGGCCTCACAAGAGAAGGGAGGCTGGGTTTCTGTGTCCATAAATGTAACCGGATGAACACCCCCTTTTTTTTTTTAAGTTTTATTGAAGTTTAGTTGATTTACAAGGTTGTGATAATTTCTGCTGTACGACAAAGTGATTCAGTTATATATATACACGCATCCATTCTCTTGCAGGTTCTTTTCCCACACAGATTATCGTGGAATACCGGCTAGAGTTCCCCGTGCTATAGGGCGGGTGAACGCACACCGTGCATGACCCCATGGGTGGGCTGGAACCCGGGGGACTTGCCTTCTCAACTTTGATGTACGGGGCGGGGGAAATCAGTCTGGTGCCCTGGAGCCTCAAGAGTTGAAAGCATGAGGAGTTTCCTTCGTGGCTCAGTGGTTAATGAATCCGACTAAGAACCATGAGGTTGCAGGTTCGATCCCTGGCCTTGCTCAGTGGGATAAGGATCCGGCGTTGCCGTGAGCTGTGCTGTAGGTCACAGACGCGGCTCGGATCCCGCGTTGCTGTGGCTGTGGTGTAGGCCGGCGGCTACAGCTCCTGTTAGACCCCTAGCCTGGGAACCTCCATATGCCGCAGGTGCGGCTCTACATAAAGGCAAAAAGACAAAAAAAAAGAAAAAAAAGAGTTGAAAGCACGACTGTGGGAAGGAAGATCCTGGTCCACGAATGTAACTACTAAACCATTATAGGACGGCTTTCTGCAAGGAGAACGACTGAAGAAGGGAAGGGGATTTCCTCGCCCGCACCCCGCCCTCAGCTGCACCCCCTCCTGTGCTCCTTGATCAGATCATCACACGTTCCAGGCCGAGGGTTTTTTAGGGCCGTTAGCCACACCCCGGAGGGGCCTCCCAGCTCTGTTTCTGAACACCAAGTGCTGACACGTGGAAGACTCAGGGAGGGGCGAGGATGCAGGCAGGAAGCTTTGAGATGACTTCAGGGTGGCCGGAGCTGCAGGAAGCCAGTGGGGAAGTGATTAGGGGAAAGGAAAGCTGGAGGCTTGCCCCACCCTAGGGTGTTCCTCTGAATGCGGACACCACACCCAGCCCCCGTGTACATCTCCCCCCACCCCTCCCCGTGCTTCAGAGGTCGGCAAGGATGGCGTCTTAGCACAAGAAGCCTGGCCGTGAGCAGTCGTGTTCTGAGCCTCTGTTCCACGCTGGGTGCTTTAGACGACAATCTCCTGCAGTAGATATTAATTGTCCCATTTTTCAGATGAGGAAACTGAGGCCCAGGGAGACACATGAAGAACTGGGTCCCGGGCTGCAAGCCAGTTAGCAGTGAATTCGTTGTAAAGCGGGTTTAGTGTTGTAGAAATCTCTTAGCTTTTGCTTATCTGTAAAGGTTCTGATCTCTCCTTCAAATCTGAATGAGAGCCTTGCTGGATAAAGTAATCTTGGTTGGAAGTTTTTCCCTTTCATCACATTAAGTATATCATGCTACTCCCTTCTGGCCTGTAGGGTTTCAGCTGAAAAATCTGCTGATAACCTTATTGGGGTTCCCTTGTATGTCATTTGTTTCTTTCCCCTAGCTGCTTTCAAAATTTTCTCTTTGTCTTTAATTTTGGTCATTTTGATTAATATGTGTCTGGAGGTGTTCCTCCTTGGGTTTATTTTATATGGTACTCGTTGCGCTTCCTGGATTTGACTGAGTGGTTCCTTTCCCATATTAGGAAAGTTTTCGGCTATTATCTCCTCGAATATTTTTTCTGTCCCCTTCTCTCTCTCTTCTCCCTCTGGCACCCCTATAATACGGACGTTGGTGCGTTTAACATTATCCCAGAGTTCTCTGAGACTCTGCTCATTTCCTTTCAATTTTTTATCTCTTTTCTCTTCTGCATTAGTGATTTCCACTAATCTGTCCTCCACCTCACTGATTCGTTCTTCTGCCTCCTGTATTCTACAGTTGGCTGCTGCTAAGGAATTTTTTATTTCAGTGATTGTATTTTGCATCTCTTCTTGTTTAATTTTTACAGCTTGTATTTCTCTGCTCAGTGTTTCCTGTAAATGATCGATCTTTGCCTCCAGTCTATTTCCAATACCTTGTATCATCTTCAGCATCAACAGTCTAAAGTCCCTTTCTGGGAGGCTGATAATCTCCTCATCATTGAGCTGTTTTTCTGGGCTTTTCTCTTTCTCCCTTATCTGAATTAAGAGTTTTCTGTCTTTTCATTTTTATAGGTTTTTGGTGCGGTGACCTTTGTGTCGACAGTAGAGTTGTAGCCTCTTTTAGTTCTGGCATTTGCCTCCCCTGTGGCTAAAGCTAGTATGGGCGGGGCTTGCTGTAGGCTTCCTGATGGGAGGGACTGATGCCTGCTCATTGGTAGGTGGGGTTGATTCCTCTCCCTCTGATGGATGGGGCTTTGTCTCTGGATGAGATTAGAGGCTGGCTGTGTGCCTGAGGGGTCTTTAGGCAGCCTGTTTACTGATGGGTGGGGCTGAGATCCCACCTGAATTGTTGTTTGGCCTGGGGCTTCTCAGCGCTGATGGGAGGGACCAGATTTTTCCCAGAAATGGCCA
>PVHT021183523.1:16435895-16462264 GCA_004024745.2 Catagonus wagneri
CTCCCTCTGATGGATGGGGCTTTGTCTCTGGATGAGATTAGAGGCTGGCTGTGTGCCTGAGGGGTCTTTAGGCAGCCTGTTTACTGATGGGTGGGGCTGAGATCCCACCTGAATTGTTGTTTGGCCTGGGGCTTCTCAGCGCTGATGGGAGGGACCAGATTTTTCCCAGAAATGGCCACCTCCAGAGAAATGCAGGCTGATGAATGTCCCCGAGAGCTTCACCTCCAAAGCCCTTCCCCCACAACAAGGCACAGTCACCCCTGTTTTCCCAGGAGATCCTCCAAGAATTGCAGTCAGGTTCCACCCAGATTCCTCTGGAGACTGCTTTACCCTGGGACCCAGTGCACGTGAAAGTCTGTGTGTGCCTTTCAAGGATGGGGTCTCTGTTTCCCCCAGTCCTGTGGAGCTTCTGCACACAAGCCCCGCTGGCCTTCAATGCCAGATGCTCCGGGGGCTCTTTCTCCCTGTGCCCGATCCCCAGGCGTGGGGATTTGACGTGAGGCTCAGAACTCTCAGTCCTGTAGCTGAGTCTCTGTGCTGCAGTTACTTTCCAGTCTGTGGGGCTTCCCACCGGGAGGTATGGGGTTGCTTCCATCGCGTAATCGCCCCTCCTACCTCTTGATGTGGTCTCCGCTGTGTCTTCTGGAGCAGAGTATCTTTTTTGGAAGTTTACTGTACATTTGGTTGAAGGTTGCTCTGCATTTGGTTGTATTTTTGCTGTTATTTGGGAGGGAAGTTGAGCTCCAGTCCTTCTATTCGCCATCTTAATCCAATCCCAGTTAGCAGTGAATTCAGATCTCCCTCCAAACTCCACTCTTTTTTCCCTGCAGAGCAGGTGTTGCCAAGAACCACACGGAGGGAGCAATCCCGGCCCTCTGGCAGGACCGGGAGGGAAAACAGAAAATGATACCCTGGGATATCACTTATGTGGAATCTGAAACATGGCCCACGGGAACCGCTCCACAAAACAGAAGCAGAGTCACAGACATAGAGAGCAAACTCGTGCTCACCAAGGCGGGGGGACTCGGAGTTGGGATTGGTAGATGAACATCTATGCCATTTAGAATGGATACGCAGTGAGGTCCTACTCTACAGCACGGGGAACTCTGTTTAGTCTCTTGAGATAGAACACAATGGGCGATAATATAAGAAAGGGAATTTATATATATCTATGACTGGGTCACTTTGCTGTACGGCAGACATCGTAAATCAACTCTCCTTTAATAAAATAAATTTAAAATAAATTTAAAAAAAAAAACAGAAAATTAAGCCCCGTTGCCTTGACACACCACCCCCCAAGCCCTGCTCTGACATCCAGGGTTTTTCTGCTAAACAGAGTGACTTGCCCTTGCAAATGTGTCTGGTGACTTCCTGTGACTCTTTCTGTCTGACATGCTAGCTAGCTTCAGTGTAACGAATGATGCGATGAGCAAGAAAGATGTTCTTTTATCAGAAAGTTGCCATGGAGATGCTCACCTGTCTGTTCCATCCCCTTCCCCACCGGCAGCCAGCAGTCTGTTCTCTGTGTCCGTGCGTGGAGAGGGGCGGAATGATCTGCTGTGACTTCCTGCCGGGACAGACGTACGAATAGTTGAGCTGGATGAGTTGAAGGTCAGCAAGAACAGAAGGAAGGTTCTAGTGGGAGGGTGGGTGGAATGTGTCACCATGACAACTCCTGAGTAAGGAGGGCAGCCTGGAATCAGCGTGTGGAGACAGACTCCATTCACGGCTTACCATGAAAGCCGGGGTTAGATCTCATTTCCACTGGGGTGGATCGAAGTACAGCGAGAATTCTAGCAACTGGTAGAGCGGAGGGAGAGGACGAGCATGATTATTGCCCTCGAAGGCATCGTGCTAAGAGAAGTAAGCCAGACGGAGGAAGACAAATACCGTGTGATACCACTAGTAAGTGGAAACTAAAAACTCCAAAGTCATAGCGACAGAGGACAGGTTGGCAGTTGCCAGCGTTGGGGACGGGCAGTGGGGAATGAATGAAGGAGGTCAGAAGGTACAGACTCCCAGTTTCAAGACAAATAAGCCCTAGAGATGTTATACACAGCAGAGTGACTGCAGTTGACAATTCTCTACCGCGTGTTTGAACATTGCTATGTGTCAATATCTCCATAAAGGTAGAAAAATATATACCCTAATAATTCTAGATGCCATATTATATAGAATCTTTAGTTCATTGAAAGCATACTTCATTTTATTGCACGATGCTTTACTGTGCTTCAAAAATACTGTTTTTTATAATTTGAACATTCGTGGCGTCTAACCAGTCTGCTGATGTTGTCTTTTCAGCAGCATTTTCTCACTTCATGTCTCTGTGTCACATGTTGGTAATTCTCTCAATATTTCAGATGTTTTCATTATTATTATCACATTATCAAAAATGATGATCTGTGGTCGGTGATCTCTGATGCTATTATTGCGAAAAGATTATGATGTGCTGAAGGCTCAGAGGATGGTCAGCCTTCTGTGCAATAAAATACTTTTCAGGAGTTCCCGTCGTGGCTCAGTGGTTAACGAATCTAAGAACCATGAGGTTTCGGGTTCGATCCCTGGCCTTGCTCAGTGGGTTAAGGATCCGGCGTTGCCGTGAGCTGTGGTGTAGGTTGCAGACGTGGCTCGAATCCCGCGTTGCTGTGACTGGTGAAGGCCGGCAGCTACCCCTAACCTGGGAACCTCCATATGCCGCGGGTGCGGCGCCAGATAAGGCAAAAAGACAACAACAACAACAACAACAAATATATATATTACATATATGTATATGTTTTTTTCAGTTAAGCTACGTACCTTTTTTTTTGAGACATAGTGCTATTGTACACTTCATAGACCACATTATGGTATAAAGATAGCTTTTTTTATATGCTCTGGGAGACCAGAACATTTGTGTAACTCTATTGTGGTGGTCTGGAACTGAACACACCATCTTTCTAGAATCCTCCTTAAGTTCATGTTTTATTTTTTTTTAATTTTTTTAAATTGAAATATGATTGATTTCTAATGTGTTATTTTTAGGTGTATAGCAAAGTGATTCAGTTACATACACAAGTTTTATATATATATGTATTCTTTTGCACATTTTTTTCTTTATAGGTTATTACAAAATATAGAATATAGTTATGTGGTAGGTCCTTGCTGTTTGTCTGTCTTATATCTAAGCCCAAATTCCCAATTTCCCAAATTCCTCCACTGCCCTGTGTTTAACATGACTGACATGGAAAGGAACTTTTTTCCCATGGGAATTCGTTCTAGCTCTTAGATACCATGTATTAGCGCTTTGGAAACTGGAGAGCAGAAAAGGTATCTAAGACTCTTTCTGAAACAAAATGTTAAAATGGTGCTCTTCTAAGAAGAGCAACCCAAGGAAACCTGCCAAGTCTCCTGCGCAGTGAAATGAGATATTAGACTGGCTAAATGACTGCTTCCTTCTGGACAGCTCGCGGGGGGACCAATAACTCTAAATCACATGGATAACACATTTTTCAAATTGTTGTGAAAGAAATATGTGATGATTATAAAAATACAGAAGAGGAGAAGGAAAAATACCTTTACCTCCTTACACCAGAGAAAACTGCCATTGACGATTAAAAGCCTACGTATAATAACGATGGTATCTCGAGCAAGGGACCAATATTAAAACTTTGGCTAATTTTATTTTATTATGATCTCATTATAGTCCATTGTCACATTATTTTTAACTTTCAATATAGTAAGTGCTTTTCGCGTGTGATGACACACTTCCTAATCCAAGCAAAATGTTTGATTTTTCCACAACTGGATTTTTTTAGCCAGCTCTATGACCTTGGGCAAGTCTGTTCACCTCTACGAGCTAAGTTTTCCTAACTGTAAAGTGAGCTGGTTAAATTAGACAGGTTCTAGGGTCTCCTTCAATACTGAAATTCAATGACTCTAAGGCGTTCATGGTCCAGTGTGTGACCCCTTTCCAGCCCCCGTTACCTGGTTCTTATTTCCCACTCTTCTCACTCACCCCTGTTTCTCTCTGTTCCCTTTCTGACCCATCACGGTTGGTGCTGGAGTTCCTGAGGAGCAAGCTCTCTCTGGGAACTGCCGTGAGATTCCCATCTTCCATTCCAAACCCTTTCCCAGCAGCCTGTAAACAGCTGTCCAGGCAGCTCAGGACATAATCCTTACAGACTCTGGAAACTGACTTGTTTTCATGACCTCTGCCCGGTGGAGATAAAAATGAAAGAAAGCGTTCGTTGGATGGCTCGTGCTTCATCTAAATCTCCAAGATGCTCTCCCGGGTCTTCCTGGCTTAGAGGGAATTCTAGTGGGTGAACTCCAGGGCCAATCACACATGCTTTAAATCCCCAAAGAGCAATGCCTAATACCTTTGATCCTGATGAAGGAGGAAAGTGTCTAGCAGTTCACTTAAATCTATAGAAAGGAAATCAATAATAAATTCAATGGAGGAACTGCCTTTGATGACTGGCATAGTTATGCAAACTAGTAGAGAAATTTTGGACAGTTGGAGGAGGAAAAGAGCAGGATCAGTGTAGGCTGCTTGGAGCATTGGACAGTAAGTTTTAAGGCGGCAGTGTGACTGAAGGCGAGGAGGTAGAAATAAATGACTGATATACTCGGACACTTTATAAAGTCAGAACTCCATGGGAAGATGAGGCTCGCTAAAGAAGGCATGGCCATTTGCCGTATCCTTGTGGTTCAGTGGGTTCATGAGCTGGCATTGTCATTGCAGTGACTCAGGTCGCTGCTGTGTTAAGTGTTCGATCCTAGGCCTGGGAACTTCAGGATATACAGGGCGTGGCCGGAAAAAAAAAAAAAAGGTACCGTCATCGCTAGAGTGAAGTCCAGATCCTCATTAGGTGTGGTAATGGCCATGAACAGGTGACATCACCAAAGGAATGGAAGGGGACATGTGACTCATTTGAATAGTGGTTGAGGAGTTCCCATGGTGGCTCAGAGGTAACTTACGAACCTGGCTAGTAACCATGAGGTCATGAGTTCCATCCCTGGCCCTGCTCAGTGGGTTAAGGATCCGGTGTTGCCACGAGCTGTGGTGTAGGTCGCAGACATGGCTCAGATCCATTGTTGCGGTGGCTGTGGTGTAGGCTGGCAGCTGCAGCTCTGATTCGACCCCCAGCCTGGGAACTTCCATATGCTGTGGGTGGGGCCCTAAAACGACAAAACGTAATAATAATAATGATGATGATGATGATGATGATGATGATGGGTGATTTGGGCAGCCCCAGAACGCATAGAAATTTGATGTTTCCCTATGGGGAATTTTCACTGGAAAATCTGGAAAAGTATGTTAAGAAAACAAATATCTCAGAGTCAAACAAAATTAAAATGGAAATGAGATACAAATACAGTTGGCCAAGAACCCCTGAGTACGTATCAGACCATAGTCATGTTTTTCTGTATGAGCACTGAAGGAAATAATTGCCATACTGCGTACTCTGTGCCAGGCACCATTTTAAGAACTTCGGACTTACTAGCTGTCAGTCCTCATACCCAAGGTCATGTAAAGAGAAGGGGAGCATGTTGGTTGGGTCATCCACTTGGGAAATGAAGTTAACCTAAGCAATGGCAGAATATGAGGCATAGAGGAAAACGGTGGGCCAGGGCTCAAAAGCTATGAGTGTGGAAAAGTCACTAGGTGACTGATAGGGACAGACATTAAAAGAGGGAGAAAGTGTTTTAACCAGCTCTCTGTTAATACTCATGTATTCATTCAGCATTTATTAAGATTTATTATAGGGTATGCCAATGTCCAGCTTTAGCAATAACATTAAGTTTTTGTTTTGTTTTGTTTTTTGCTTTTTAGGGCTGCACCCGTGGCATATGGAAGTTTACAGGCTAGGGGTTGAATCGGAGCTACAGCTGTGGGTCTACACTACAGCCACAGTAACATGGGATCCAAGCCTGGTCTGCTACCTACTCCACAACTCACAGCACTGCTGGATCCCCAACACACTGAGCAAGGCCAGGGATCAAACACCAATCCCTGTGGATACTAGTCAGATTCTTTTCCACTGAGCCATGATGGGAACTCCCACCAAGTTATTTTAAATGGTGCTGGCACTTAGACGCCTACCAGCAATTTAAACAAGATCCTAACTAATGCCCATTGCTCTAACCCTTGATCTTGATAGATCTTTTCAGTTTTGAAATTTCAAGTCATTTTATACCTAATGATATTTTATTGTGTTTTCGTTTTTATTTCTCTCATTCTTGCAAACATATGCTGATAGACCACGATAAGAATGATCACAGTAGCACAATTCATAATAGTAAAAAAACCCCTGGAGACAACTCAAATGTCCATGGCCACAGAATAGATAAAATATTGAGATATTTACAGAGTATAACATGATATAGTAATTAAAGAATGATTGCTATGAATAAGAATATGGATGAATTAGGCCGAACATAAGCAAGTTCCAAGAGAATGTTTACAGGTATGATATGCTTTTTGTAAAGTCCCAAAACCAAAGCAATATACTGCCTAGACCTACATATGTGTATGATAAAGTGGATTAATTTTTTTTTTTTTTTTTGCTCTTTAGAGCTGCACCCACAGCATATGGAGGTTCCCAGGCTAGGGGTCCAATCAGAGCTACAGATAACAGCCTATACCACAGTCACACCACATCCGAGCCACATCTTCGACCTACACCTCAGGTCATGGCAACACCAGATCCTTAACTCATTGAGCGAGCCCAGGGATCGAGCCTGTGTCCTCATGGATACTAGTCAGATTCATTTCCGCTGAGCCGCAATGGGAACTCCCCCCTTAGAGTTTAAAAGACCTCTTTTACATGTCATCTGGGCATATGCACATGTCTGCTAGTTAAATTGTTCCTTGATAATCCCATCAAATAAATTAGTAACTGGCTAAAGCCAGGATGAACTTGAGTTTTCAGGTTTTTGAGCTGATTTAGAGATCTCTCAGTACAGGTGTTGAGAGAATTATTATCCCTCCCCCTCCTTTTTCAGCCAGGATTATTCTCTGATCAACAGGAACAATCAGAGTTTTGTTTTGTTTTGTATTCTTGTGTTGTGTTTTTGGCCATACAGCAGTTCCCAGGCCGGGGATGGAACCTGAGCCACAGCAGTGACAAAGCCAAATCCTTAACTGCCAGGACACCAGCGAATTCCTTGGTTTGTTGTTTTTGTTTTTAAATTAGTAGGACTCTCATTCAGACTCCTTAACTGATCCATTCATATAGTTTCACTGTCAGTTTCTGACTACCTAACAAGGACTACCAGTTATTGTCCCGTCACTCATTCAATAACCCTCCTCACTCATACTTTTCTAAAAATGACATATACAAAACGTGAAATTTATAGTGTCATGGCACGTAGTAGGTCCTCGATAGATGTTGATGCTATTATTAAGTACAAAAGGAAGTAGAAAGTACTTAGAAATGACCATCTTGCTTCCTAGTTCTCTTTCTCACAAGTTGCCCAGGAAAATAACCATCCATTGATGTCCCTGGAGAAGCCTCTAAAAAAGCCTTTGCAGATGTTTGGGGGAGCAGTTCATCTGGCTGTCATAATCATCCCTCCCCTTTGGAAATATTGCCCTATCACCCTGCATCGTACAGAGCTCGAAATGCAAGAGGAAAATGCTTGACATGCAAGAGCAAGATGCTTCTATATCCGTTTAAACTAGACCTCCGGCTGTGAACAGAAGGAGCCAAGGGACTACCTCTCCTCCCACCTCCTAGACCTTCCTCTCAGGGTCTGAGAGCTTTGCTTGGTCCAAAGCCTCTGACCTAATGTGCCGGCCCCCTGGTGCTCTCTTCTGTGACTTTCCCATGTGAAGTTATTTATCTTTCTTAACAGTCAACTCAGTTTATGCCGGGGGAATGTTTCCCCAAGTTCTGTTGATAATCTGTTCCAGGGCTGAATGACTACTGTCCTCACAAAGTTCCTAAAATAGCTTAGATTTCTCCTGCAGCTGCAATCACCGTTTTGGGGGGCCGGAGGGGGGCGCACACGCAGCACATCGGTTCCTTGGCCTGTGCAGTTACAGCTGCTGGCCTACACCACGGCCACAGCAACGTGGGATCTGGGCCACATCTGCAGCCTATGCCACAGCCACAGCACCACCGGATCCTTAACCCACTGAGCAAGGTCAGAGATCGAACCTGTGTCCTCATGCATACTAGTCAGATTCGTTTCCGCTCTGCCACAGTGAGAACTCCCTTCAACCACCTCTTACTCTGCTCAAAACCCTTCTGTGTCTTCTCACCACTCTTGAACTAAAGTCTAGAACGTCCTTAATATAGCCTTGGCGTCATCGCATGGTCCAGCTTGTGTCGGCCCATGCAGCCTCAGTTTGGGCCTCTGAACATAACCCCTGCTTGACCTTGTCACTCTCAAGGCTCCAGGCTTTTTCTTCCTCCTCCTCCTGAAATGGTCTCTTCCTCTACCCGTAAGTAATTCCTCTTCTTACCCTGTTCTCATTTGGTCTTATCTTGCCAAGTTACCAAGGAGCACCATTACTAGATCGTATAGTGGGAATATGTTTAGTTTTGTCAAGAAACCACCAAACTCTGCCACAATGGCTGTACCGTTCTGAATAAGAGTTCCTGGTGCTCCCTGTCCTCCAGACCAGCATTTGATGTTGCCAGTGGTTTAAATCCAGACTATTCTAATAGGTGTACCAGGGCATCTCATTGGTTCATGCATTTAAAAAGTCATTGCCATAGCCAAGGTCATTTTGATTTTCTCCTGCATTATCTTCTAGGTACCTCCTTCATTTTACGGTGAGGAAGCTGAGGGACAGAGAAGTAGAGTGACCTTCCCAGTCACTTAGCTGAGGAAGAAGAGGCCCTGATCCATAATTGGAGACGATAGGCAGAATCTGGACATCGGTTCCTCGGCCTGTGCAGTCAGAGCTGCTGAAATGGGGAAGCATGTAATGGGACTAGATGGAAGGAAGACTCTGAAATTGCCCCCTGAAGCCCTAGCAGGGGAGTGAGTTAAATAGGAAATGACACCCCCGGAGAACGAAAGAAATGAGTGTCATCCTTGAAATTTTTTCCCATTGCACCTCCATTTAATTCACCAGTATGAGCTCTGAAAAAAACAGACGGGAGTTCCTGTCGTGGCTCAGCGGGAATGAATCTGACCAGTATCCATGAGGATGCAGGTTCGATCCCTGGCCTCGTTCAGTGGGTTAAGGATCTGGCATTGCCATGAGCTGTGGCGCAGGTTGCAGATGCGGCTGGGATCCCTAGTTGCTGCGGCTGTGGTGTAGGCTGGTGTCTATAGCTATGACTGGACCCCTGGTCTGGGAACTTTCATATGCAGCAGGTGCAGCCCTAAAAAGCCAAAAAAAAAAAGGACAAAAACAAGCCAGATGGATCCTTTAGGTTGACTATGGGTACTCCGAGCTCAAGTAAGTACTAATACTGCTCCCAGAGAGTATTTTTCTAGCTCGGATCAGCATAGATTATTATTTCAGATTCATGAAATGTGGTCACCGATCTGGCCATTCTATTCTTCTGTGTCTATCAGGCATATACATCCGGAACGCTACAAAGGTTCCTATGAGAGACAACTGTATACACTTACAGTCCGACTCTAAGCCTGGGTTAATTCTCAGAGATCTGGACTGGCTGGATATTCCATAGAACATCCACTGGTCCACTCTCTGGATGGAATCATGCTAACTGGACCAGATGAAGAAAATAGTGACTAGCACACTGGAAGCTCCACACACTTCAGAGGATAGAGAAAAACCTGAAAATTTAGGGGACCCATATTAGGAAAACTTTCAGGCAGCCAGTTGTTTAGGGTATACCAGAACAAGGCAAGTTATTCCATCACCTGCCTGCTGGCACAAAGAAAGATGCTCAACATCTGGTAGGCTCTGGAGGCTCAAGAAGCTGCACATGCCATTCCTTGGATTATCTCTCCAGTCAGTTCGCACACCTGGTGACACAGAAGATAACAGTTTAGATTGGGGGCGGGGACAGGAAAGGGGCCGAATTGGTGTGGAAGAACCTACGAGGGTTGAAGACGAAGGAAATAATGACTGTCGCTTGTGATTCTGAAACCAGCTGTCATGCCTGGGACTAGCCTTCCTCTTCTAAGTTTCCCTCACAAGACTCTGCCCACCGGGACATCCCTGGTCTAGTGGTTGGGACTTGGCGCTTTCATCACTAGAGCCTGGGTTCAAGCTCCAGTCTTGGGAACTGAGATCCCACATTAAGCCACTGCCATGTAGCTGCCATTAAAAAAAAAAAAAAAGAATCACCTGCCACTCACGATTCTAGAGGAGATGCTTCCAGAACTTGAAATAGTGGGTCCAAATGACACAAAGCTCAGTGTATGCTGAGCTGCACTGCCTGGATTCCCTGTCAGCACTCAAGGGTTTATTCCTCTGCCTGCCGGGAGTGCTGGGTGCAGGTACCCTCGGCTGTCAACCCTTTGTAATATTTACCTTGCTTTGCCCAAGGTCATGTGCTTCATTTCTGCACCAGCCCACATCCAAAGACTGAAGGCAAGCCTCGTTGAAGAATGCCGGTTTCTCAGTGATTGCTGTGCTCTCAAAAGGCAGGAAGTACTTTGCACATTTATTAATACATGTCTGTTTATTTGAACTGGAAGCTAGTAAGGGATGAATGTCTGCAGTCTTTATGGTTAATACTAAAGCAAAGTGCTAACTGGCCCGGCAGGGAAGCCCCTAGGCTCTGAGCTAGCCTTGCGGAGGGTGGAGGCTGGCCCTGAGGAATTTAATGAGCCTGATTCCATCTACCAACAGCTTTCAAATCAAATCCTGTTTCCTCTGAAAGCTTGCAGTGCTTGTAGCACATGCCAGAAAGTGTAACCATTTAATATTTTAATTGACTCACTCTTGTTTCATTTGTGAGCATTTTTTTCCATGCAAGTATATAAACTCTTTCAGCGTAAGGACCAGTTTTTAAACATCTCTGTTTTCTAGAGCCCTTGGCAGGATACTGAGACTTAGAAGACGCATATATGCTCAATGGCTGACTTCAAACCCACCTAGTGGGTTAGGTTTATACCCAAAATTCCAGGTGTAGTGGAAAAGCAGTTTTCACTTTAATTTTCTGAGTATCTGTCATATGAAAAAAAAAAAAACAAACAAAAAAAACGAAGCATAACACTATGGGAGTTCCCTGGGTGGCCTAGCTGTTAAGGATTTGGTGTTGTCACTTCTGTGGCTTGGGTTCGATACCTGGCCCAGGAACTTCTGCATGTGGGGAATGTGGCCACAAAAAAGCCCAAAACACTGATCACAAAGGTAGCTTATTTCTCTTTTAGTCTCTCTCTTTGAATTTCATCCCAAGGAGTAAAAGATTTCTTTGTTGCTTTTCTAGATCTGGAGTGAGTCAGCATTCATGTTTTTGTTTGTTTGTTTAGCAGAACCATCTTCCCTGTTCCTAGAATCATAAGATCTTGGCAACACACACGCCTTTGAGACAAAAGAAGAAAAAGGAAGGCTTCCTTCTCTACTTGCTTCACAGACTTTTTTTTTTTTTTCGTCTTTCTGCCTTATCTAGGGCTGCACTCACGACATATGGAGGTTCCCAGGCTACGGGTCTAACAGGAGCTGTAACTGCCGGCCTTCGCCACAGCCACAGCAACGCGGGATCCGAGCCGCGTCTGCAACCTACACCACAGCTCACGGCAACATCGGATCCTTAACCCACTGAGCAAGGCCAGGGATCGAACCTGAAACCTCATGGTTCTTAGTCAGATTCGTTAACCACTGAGCCACGACGGGAACTCCCTCACAGACTTTTGAAATTGATTCAATGCATATTATCGGCTTGTTGTGGTTGCTTTAAAAATCCCAGGTTTATGCAAATAGGAATAATACTTGGAATTTTGGGGGCAGAACTCTGGAATTCCCTGTGTTTTCTGGCTGCAGGCTTTTCAATTTACAGTCCATTAAAAATTTGCCTCGAAGACTGGCCTGACAGTGTGAGGACTGGCTAGTTTTATTTTGCTCGGCATTTTAAGGCCATGTGGAGTTGAATGTTATTTTTTTCTCTTGTATTTTGCTAGTGGTGTCACCATGAGATGTATTAAGATGAATGAGATGGGTCTGTGCCTGAATCTCCAGGCTTGTCAGTTAAGGAAATAATTTTTATGAGTGATTACATGAAACAAACCAGTTTAAGGAAGAAACAACCAATATCTGCATTTCTCTAAATGCCCTAAAGCAAAAAGAGTCTGGACTTTGAAAGGTAAAATCTTTATCTGCATTTTGTTATGCTGTATATGTTCCAAATAGGCAGGTCTTTTTTTTTTTTTTTTTTTTTTTTTTTTTTTTTTTTTTTTTTTTTTTTTTTTTTTTTTTTTTTTTTTTTTTTTTTTTTTGCTTTTTAGTACCACACCTGAGACATATGGAGGTTCCCAGGCTTGGTGTCGATTTGTAGCTATAGCTGCCCACCAGTGCCACAGCCACAGCAACTCCAGATCCTTAACCCACTGAGCAAGGCCAGGGATCGAACATGCGTCCTTGTGGATACTAGTCGGGTTCATTAATCACTGAGCCACGATGGGAACTCCCATGCTGATGAGATTCTTTAGCCTCAGTGTTAATTTTCTCCTCTTGTGAGAGGCTGGTGAATTAGCTCCTAAGGGTAAACAGAGGCAGTCCTATGATTAAGCCCACTAAATAATTCCATTCATAAAAGAATGAGGCGTTCCCGTCATGGCTCAGTGGAAACAAATCTGACTAGTATTCATGAGGACTTGGGTTCTATCCCTGGCCTCGCTCAGTGGGTTAGGAATTTGGCATTGCTGTGAGCTGTGGTGTAGGTAACAGATGCAGCTTGGATCCCGCGCTGCTGTGGCTGTGGTGTAGGCCGGCAGCTACAACTCTGATTTGACCCCTAGCCTGGGAACCTCCATATGCTGCGGGTGCGGCCCTAAAGAGGAAAAAAAAAAAAAAGACTCGCTTTGCTATACACCTGAAACTAACACAACATTGTAATTCAGGTATACTTCAATCTTAAAAAATCATGTTAATATTTTACATAGCCAATCAAATAACAAGGATGGTGGGAGAAACAAAATGAAATACAAACAGAAACAAATGAATCTATTTCAAACAAATAACAATTACAGAGAAGGGAAAAAACAAAGAAAACACCCTGTAAATAAATATTATATGAATATATATATATGAATCACTGCTGTACACCTGAAACTAACGCAATATTGTGAAATCAACTACAGTTCAATTTTTTAAAAAGATATTGCTAAGACCAATCTCAAAAAAAAAAAAAATCGGCTCACTTTTTAGCTTCAGCCTGGCCCCCACTTCCACCTTCATATGAAATTGCAGTATAACTCATAAATGGCACATTGCTACACAAGCCTGGATACGGAAAAACACTCACTGAGAATCCAGGGCCCTTTTACCAGCGCCTGGTAAAAAACAGCCAACCACCAACAAACAAACAAAGAAACCTGTTCTCCAGGAAAAGAGACACACCTGACACCCACCTGGGGTGTCTCAGTGAAAAGCAAACATATATTTCTTCTTCTGGCTCTTTTGTTACCATATAAAGAGATTTCACAAGCTGGCCTGGCTCTGCGGAGAGCAGAGCGATGCAGTGACTCCCGTGGGTATAACTGAGTGAGTTTTCCCTGGTTTTCATCCTTTGGTGCCGGAAGCAATCGATGACTCTTGGTTCCTACCAAGAGACTTTTTCCCCCCCCGCCACCATCCCTCTGAACCACCACCCGGTGCCTGTTTGAAAATCCATGGGTCAGCATAATTCTGATTTAGGGCTTGGAAAGTCAAGTTTGTACTTTCGTGTTGCCACCGTGCCCTCTGATCCGGGCTCCGTCTGGGCACCAGGCCGGCAATGGACACGTGTCTCGAGCAAATGACAAAGAAGCAGTGTGCCCTCTGCAGTTCCCAGAGGCCAGGCTGTCTCAGGGGAGAGGAAACTGGGTCACTCCTGGGTTGGACGCTTTGGGGAAACCTTGCATGTGTTTGGGGCCCTGGCAGGTGAGGGTGATGGGTGAAGTCGGGGAACCAGGACAGAGGAAAGGCAGCCGTAGCAGCCACGCGGAAAAGGAAGCACCGCCTAGTAAAAGCCAAGGCCCCAGACCCCTCTGCCAGGCACGCGCGGCGGGCTGAGGGACAGTGCCGGCTCCTGTCGCCTCCAGGTGCCCCACGGAGGGCCTCTCCCTTTGCTGATTTCCCTACCCCTTCTTCTGCCACCACTCTCTTCTCAACAAAGGTTTGGTGTTAATGTTTAAAAACGCACAAACAAGGAGTGGATTTGTATTTCTCCAGAGTAACTGTCCCGTCAGGGCCGTCTTGCGGCACCCCCTTTATGAAGGTTGGGGAGCACCCTTTCTGGGAGCCCTAAGGCCACTCCCCGTTCTTCTGCATGACTAGGAGTACAGGGGAGCAGGAAGTTTCTCCTTGCATTCCTCCTTTGCTGTTTATGCTCCAGGGGAAGGGACCAAGCACGTATTTGTTACCCATGGGGCCCTGCAGCAGGCTCCGTTGGACTAGTTTTATTTTATATTATTTATTTATTTTTGCTTTTTTTTGGGGGGGGTCACACATGTTGCATATGGAAATTCCCAGGCTAGGGGTCCAGTCGGACCTACTGCCCCCTGCCTACGCCATAGCCACAGCCACAGCCACAGGCACAGCCACTCAGGATCCAAGCCTTGTTTGTGACCTGCATCGCAGCGCACGGCAATGCCTGATCCCCAGTCCACTGAAAGAGGCCAGGGAGAGAACCCACAACCTCATGGATACTTGTCTGTTCGTTGTCACTGAGCCACAAGAGGAACTCCCTTTGGACGGTTCTTAGAGCAAAGCAATAGCATCTGTGAGCCCACCCATTCTGTACGGACTGGGGCGAGCACCCTGGGCTGCTGCTGACAGCTGTCACAGCGCTGAGGTGAGGCCCTTCTTGGAAAGTCCTGTCCCTCCCGCCTGAAGGAGGAGCGAGGCAAGGACAGCATTAATGTGGGTTTAGGGCCCTTCATTAAACACCCTCGAGACTCACCGGCTTTATGCCCCAGTTCTCAAATTTGGTGTGTTTCAGATTCGCCAGGACAGCTGGTTCGGACTGTAGTCACTGGCTGGGGCCACCTCCAGAGGATCTGATTCCTCAGGTCTGGGGTGGGGCCTGAGAATCTGCCTTTTTTTTTTTTTTTTGCTTTTTAGGGACACACCCATGGCATGTACATGTTCCCAGGCTAGGGGTCTAATCGGAGCTACAGCTGCCAGCCACAGCCACAGTCACAGCAATGCCAGATCCGAGCTGCATCTACGTCTACACCACAGGTCACGGCAACTCCAGATCCTTAATCCACTGAGCGAGGCCAGGGATCGAACCCAAAGATTCTATTTAGGACTCGTTCTGTTTATTTATTTATTTACTTAATGATTTTTATTTTTTCCATTATAGCTGGTGTACTGTGTTCTGTCAATCTCTGCTGCACAGCAAAGTGACCCAGTCACACATACATATATACATTCTTTTCCTCACCTTTTCCTCCATCACGCTCCATCACGTGACTAGATACAGTTCCCAGTGCTATACAGCAGGATCTCATTGCTTATCCATCCCAAAGGCAACAGTTTGCATCTATTAACCCCAGGTTCCCAGTCCATCCCACTCCCTCCCCCTTGGCAACCACAAGTCTGTTTTCCAAGCAGTTAGGACTCTTTCTTGTGGTAGCTTTGAACCTCCGCGGAGCTCTTCTCTCTCTGACTTCTGGCATCATTTAGAATCCACTCTGTTTTTCAACTTGGGCGTCACGGCCTATCTTCTGTTAAGTGTTTCCTTTCCTACAGTTCAGGTCTTACTTAGATCCAGAGCTGTATTATCAGACACAGGGCAGTCACATAGTCATGTGGTCCTTTACTGGGGTGGGGGGGTGCTGCCCCACGTCATATGGAAGTTCCTGGGACAGGGATCAGATCTGAGCTGCAGTTGCAATCCAAGCTGCAGCTGCGGCAGCGCTGGATTTTTAACCCACTGTGCTTGGCTGGGGATCGAACCTGCGTCCCAGGGCTCCCAAGACTCTGCCAGTTCCATCACACCACAGCAGGAACTCCAGATGTCATGCGGTCTTAAGCCTCTTTGACAGTCCCCACCTCAAGTCTAGGACTTCACACCGCGTAGGGTTGCTCTGTAAACCCTTGTCAAACACATTTATGAATGACACCCTTTGCAAGCTCCGTGTCTCCGCTGTTAATAATGGAAATAACTGTACCTATTTCATCAGAATTCCGGCAAAAGGGGTAACTTCTGGTAAATTAAAAAAAAATTCAAAAACAGAAATGAGTAATCAAGGTTTAATTTATTCCAACATTCCCAGGAGTGGCTTATTTGCTTTTGCACCAGGCTCTGCATTTTGGTTCTTGGGGAAAATAAGTGGGAATTTTGGAGCAGGCTGAGAGGGGAACTTTTTTTCTTTTTCTTTTTCAGGCCATACCTGCAGCATGGGAAAGTTCCCAGGCTAGGGGTCGAATCAGAGCCGAAGCCCCTGGTCTACACCACAGCCACAGTGACTCAGGATCCGAGCCGCGTCTGTAGCCTATACCACAGCTCACGGCAATGCTGGGTCCTTGCCCACTGAGCGAGGCCAGGGACGGGACCCGCATCCTCATGGCTCCTTGTTGGCTTCGTTAAAGGGAACTCCAGGGGAACCTGTTTTAGTGAGAGGTGTGTACACTCCGCTTGTGTGGGAACAGGGACCCCGGGGCTCCTTCTTCATGGAGCAGGATTGTCACAGCTGAGGCCACGGCACTTACTCTGCCTCTTCCTTTCCCCTCGTCCCCTTGCTTTCTCAGGACCACTCTGTTCTTCCTACCTACCGCCCCTTTTTCTCTCTATTCCTGCAAAGTGAGACCAGCTAGGGCTGGCCTGATCCCAGCATCCCATCTACCCCTTTCCAGAGTGTTCCCGGCAGAGATCCACAGCCAATCCTGGTTTTCCTCTGCATGCCTCGGATAATGACAAGCTGGGCTCAGTCACTTCCTGGGTATTTCCCACAATAGAAATCTTCGGAGTAACCCCGTCAAACCTGGGTCAGCCTCTGTAACCGAGACCATCCACTTCGGTAACTTTCTTTCCATTCCCATTGTTTCCAATAAATTTCCTTCCAAAGTACCACTTACAAGACACGTAGCCTCCTATCAGTTTTTCAAATTTTTTCGTCTGTTTGATTCCAGGAATTGGATTTCTTCACAGGAGTCATTGCCCAATCTCTTGCAATGATTTAAGACAAAGGTTTTCAATCTAACGAGATGGGCTTGAAGAGAATAGGTTCCAGTTTTCTGAGCAAAGAATCGAAGATACCTGGATGGGAGAGCTTTAGGTGACTCCCACAGAGTGAGAAAACCAGTGTCTGAAACTCAGGACGCCCTGTTTTGGGCTCCACTCCACTCCCCCCACAAATAGCTTTGTAAATTAAGAATCACTTGCAGTTTTAAAATCTCAAGCCATTCGTAGAAGCATCCCGTTTTGCCTTTTTTTTTTTTTTTCCTATGCCTGCAGCACGTGGAAGTTCCCAGGCCAGGAACTGAACCCTGCACGACAGCAGCGACCCAAGCCGCTGCAGCGACCAAGCACAGCCCTTAACCTGCTGTGCCACAAGAGAGCTCTCCCGTTTGCCTTTTACTTTTATTGATTTTCATTTTTTGTCTGTTTATGGCTGTACCTGTGGCATATGGAAGTTTCTAGGCTAAGGGTTGAATTGGAGCTGCAGCTGCCAGCTTACGCCACAGCCACAGCAACACAGGATCTGAGCCGTATCTGCAACCTACACCCCAGCTCATGGCAACACCGGATCCTTAACCCACTGAGTGAGACCAGGGATCGAACCTGTGTCCTCATGGCTGCTAGTCAGGTTCGTTACCTCTGAGCCGTGACGTGAACTCCCCATTTTGCCTCTTAATAGCCAAATAATCGTGTTGGAATAATTTGGCAGTGAAGTGACCATTCAGCGCTCAGATTTAAACAAGGGGGGTGGGGAATCCATTACTCTATCCATGCTTAGCAGAGGAAGTGCATCTTTAAGAAATTAAGGGAGAGAATAGTTCCATTTATAAGTCGTTCAAGTTTTTTTCTGAACTGTCATGCTTAATATCAATTATCCATTTTTCTTTCTTTTTGTGCTAGCCTCCAGAATTCTTCCTGACTCAGAAGCTAACTTTAACCTTCTGCTTTGTTTCAAGGCCTGTATTAGATTAACCTCCTTTTCCTTCCTTCGAGGATGACTAATGAACAAGCAGCCATTAAATTTAAAAATTCAGCTTCTCCGTACAGTGGATTTTCTCAAGCCCGGTAGACCTTGCTAGTGACCTGAATGGGATCCACTGTCAAAGCTTCACTTGGTGCTCCGTTGTGGTTGCTGGAAAGACAAAATATATTTGCGCATCTTGAATTACAGATGCCAAGTGCTTTTAATCTGCTCTTCTCGCCCCACAGGGTGAGATTTCAGGTTTCAGTGTCCAGGGTCTTGGAAAGCAGACAAGCAATTTTCCAAGTCTGGAGGACAAAGGAATTTGGTAAGAAATATGTCTGATAATGGTAGAATCCAGGACTAAAAGGGTCCAAGTGTATAATTTAATTCCTTCATTGTAAAGATTAAGAAACTAGGATGCAAAGTTAGTAATGAGTGTAGCCCGCAGGTTTGTACAGGTCTGGCTAAAATTACCATGAACACTTTCTCTGATCTGCGGTGCTCTGAATTCAGGCACTGGAATGTCTGATCTGGTTTAATTATGCCTGTTCTGAATTTCAATTAATTGCTCCTTCTTATGGGGTGCTCCCTCAAAGGCTCCCCCAAACCATTCTGATCTCTGATCTCTCTCTCTCTTTTTTTTTTTAACAGCTGCAACTGTGGCACGTGGGAGTTTCCCCCAGGCTAGACGTCAGATCTGAGCTGCAGCTGAGGCCTACTCCACAGCCACAGCAACTCAGGATCGGAGCCATGTCTGCAACCTACACTGCACCTTGCGGCAACTTGGGATCCTTAACCCACTGAGCAAGGCCAGGGATGGAACCCATATCCTCATGGATACTATCTTTCTGTCTTCCTTTTCCCCCTATCTTTTTTCTTTTTCTTGCTCTCTGATTGCTTTTTCTTCTTAAAAAGGCTAAGGCCAGAGTAAGGAGTCAGGTCATAGACATTGAGTCGTGATAAAGATGATAAATGTTGGTTCTGATAACAATACCTTGCATTCCATTATTCTTTCCAGTGTGCAAAGCTTTTTGTTTGTTTGTTTGTTTGTTTTGCTTTTTAGGGCCACACCCACGACAAATGGAGGTTCCCAGGCTAAGGGTCGAATCAGAGCTACAGCTGCTGGCCTACACCACAGCCACAGCAACATGGGATTCAAGCCGAGTTCATGGGATTCAATACCACATGGGATTCAATACCAACATGGGATTCAGTACCACAGCTCATGGCAGTGCTGGATCCCCAACCCTCTGGGCTAGGCCAAGAATTAAACCCACATCCTCATGGATACTGGCTGGATTTTTTTTTTTTTCTTCCCAGTGTGCAAAGCTCTTTCAATTCCATTTTTCCATTCCATCATCACAACCTTTGTTGATGAGTTAGGCTGATATTTGATGATTTTACATGGAAACCAAGGCTGGGGTAAGTGAACTGATATGCCTGAGGACCCCGCCCCAGGACAGGAGATGAACTTAGGGGTTGGGCCTGTGTTTTAAGACTCTGAGCCCAGGACCACCCTGCTTCTCTGGGGCACAGTCCACTTAGAGAGTGAGTAGAAAGACACCTTGCTGCCAGAAAGTCCAGGGTGATTAATCTATCCCAAAAGTTTTAGATAGACAGAAATATCGACAGGTCCGTAAAACATGGGAATTGTTCACTAAAGGAGATTGTGTAATCTCCCCCTTAATGGGGGATTTACCTGAATAAGCAGGTTCCTACTTATTCCCTGAAGCATTCCAAAGTGTGTTTCCAGAAAACCATTTGGTGATGTGTTGCAAAAAAACATTAAAAAACAAGACCAGTGGTGATCCTGGGCAAATTACTCAGTACCTTCTAAGTCAGTTTCTTCATCTGGTAATAATAGGGTTTGGGAGAGGATTAAATAACATGACGTGAGCATCCTGGCATCGAGAGTGCGTTCAATAAATATCGCCAATCTTTAATCATGATGATGTTTTCACTTGTAGGAGGAAACAGAGATTGAGCCATGCAGACATTCTTAGCTGTCTTATTACAAATAACAGTGAAATGTTGGAATCAACCAAGTGTCCAGAAACAGGGAAGTGGTAAAACAGGGCATTTTGGTCCGACTAGGTGCTAGATGGGTTAGGCAGTCAATGAAATGGTTCTACTTTAAATATGTTAAACTTACTTGGATTATTATTTAAATTGTAGAGTATAATTTATGTTTTATAAATTATAAGACATGTAATTACACGGTAAGATGTTTGCAGTTTCTTTTATTTCTTTTACTATTGTTATTTTTTTGGCCATGCCCGAGGCATGTGGAAGTTCCCAGGCCAGTGACTGAACCCCCGCCACGCAGTGGCCCGAGCTGCAGCAGTGAAAACAGCACAAGGGAGCTCCAACTGTATTTTAAGAAAGCAAATCATAAAATATTAAGGACACTGATTTTTTTGTTAAAGTGTGTGTGTGTGTGTGTGAGAGAGGGAGAGATAGACATAAATACAACTCTGGGTGGGTCTATCATTCTGTTAATGACAATTGACTGGGGACAGGATTGTGGATGCTTTTATGTTTCTTATTTTATTTATATGTTTAAAATTTTTGCTAACAATGAACAGATAGTTTATGTGAAAAATGTTATATTTATGTTTAAAATTCCAAGCTTTCTTGCCTCCCATTCTCTTTGTTCACTAGAAACAGACAACATTCACTAAACCCCCGCTTAACAAATAACGCTCAGTTATCTGCTCCAGGCCCGGCGCTGTTCTCGGCACTGGTCATGCAGGTAAACAAGATGGGCCACGCTGCCCTCTGAAGGCTTTCGTCTGAGTGGAGGGAAGTCCTGAAATAAGCACATAAAGGCGTTTCCTTGCATCTCATCAGGTTCAGGATCCAGCGCTGTCACTGCCGTGGCTCAGGTCACTGCTGTGGCATAGGTTCGATTCCCGCCCGGGGAACTTCCTCATGCCATGGGCCAGGCCAAAAACAAGAAGCACACAAAGCACATAAATACAGAGATCATTAGCATGTTCCCTGCACAAGGACGACACGCAAATTTGTGAAGTGTTTTTTCATTTTTTTGGATAAGCAATGAGGTCCTACTGTACACAGGGAACCACATCCAGTCTCTTGGGACAGAACAAGATGGAGGATAATCTAAGAAAGGGAGTGCGTGTGTATGTATGCCGGGGTCTCTGCTGTACAGCAGGAACTGGCACAACACTGGCAATCCAGTGTGCTTTAGTTAAGAAAAAAGAAGAAGCAGCAGCAGCAGACGTCACACTCCGCTGGAGGAGAAGCCCTTCCCAGGAGTTCTGGGCTGTTTGCTCCCCGCTCCTCCAAGCGCCCTGCAGTCGGAGGCCAAAGTCATTTACTTGGATAAAGTCTGCTTATCTCTTGTTATCTCCTTGTGGGGAGTGTGTTGTGTCAATATTGGTAACTTATACCTTAGTGTGAGTCATTTCCCGAGAGCAGGTTTATCTGACCTTGATGGGGAAATGGGAGAGGAAGTCAAAGTGCACCGAAGATGAGGTGGGGGCCCGGGAGTTGACCTCACAGCCCCGCCAGCCTCAGAAGGGTAGCGGGGAGTTCCCATCGTGGCTCAGTGGTAACGAACCCAACTTGTATCCATGAAGATGTGGGTTCGATCCCTGGCCTCGCTCAGCAGGTTAAGGATCCGCCGTTGCCATGAGCTGTGGTGTAGGTCACAGACGCAACTCAGACCCTGTGTTGCTGTGGCTGTGGTGTAGACCAGCAGCTGTAGCTCCAATTCAACCCCTAGCCTGGGAATTTCCATATGCCATGAGTGGGGCCCTAAAAAAAAGAAAGACGAAAACAAAAAAAAGAAGAAGGATATGGAGATGAAGGGGTGGGAGGCGGGCCAGGTGTGCAGTAGACACTGAAGAGGAGAACGGGCAGGTGAGTGGCCTCTAACTTTACACCCTTTTTCAAGTTTCCATGGACTGATCCCATTTCTAGCAGCTTCCCCACAGATGTGAAAGCCGATGTCACTGTCTCGTCTTTTCGCTTCTCTTGCTTCCCTTCTATTGCACAGAAGTGAATTCGTGTTTTACTCGTAGTTTAAATGTTAGCTTTGCCATAAGCTTGATCCGCTGGATCCCTTGCCCCACTTTATCAGATAACATTTGTACACGTTTCTCCTATGCAAGGGTTAATTTTTTTTTTCTTTTTATGGTCACACTGTGGCTGATGGAAGCTCCCAAGCCAGGGGTTGAATCTGAGCTGCATCTGCAACCTACACCACAGCTTGGGGCAATGCCAGATCCTTAACCCGCTGAGCGAGGCCAGGGATTGAACCCGCATCCTCACAGGCACTATGTTGGGTTCTTAACCTGATGAGCTGCAACGGGAACTCCAGGATTAATTTTTACGTTGTGTTGTAGTTAGACATGGAGGCACTTCACGTCCCTTATAAATGTAAATATCACTGTAGACAGGGCTTAGGTCTGTGGATATTTTTGTGAGGTTCAATAACATCTTTCGGCAGGTACAAAAATAAATACTCTCTTCAGGGTGCCACAGTCCGGGGTACCTATTGGATGTCTGATAAATATTTGTTGGACGAGCTGAGTCAAGGAACAGAGGAATGGAAAATTTATTTGTTACACGTGGGTACAACTCAGCCATCCACACTGGGGCTTCAGGCAATAGCAAGTTGCCATGGCAATGGCCAGACCGGGTCCTCTGCCATTGTGTTCCATTCCCACCCTCCCCTCTGGACCACGGCGTGTGGAAGAGGCAAAGCCTGGATCTGAAAGTATTTGAGCCATGGCGCCGGGTCATAGTCACAGGATGGAACGGAAGATCTAGCTACCAATCTAACAGGCCCGGTGGGGCCAGTACTATGGTGATCAGGTGAGAATTTGGCATAGACCCAATGGCTCTTTGATTCCTCTGAGGGGAAGGAAGAAAAATATTGCTTGGATGGCAAAAAATTTCAAATACCAGCTAGGCGTTTAACACCAGCCAGGCGAATTTCCCACGACTCCATCGAGTGTTTGCCAGTCTTTACTTGCTGGTCAGACGCAATGATCCTGTAAAAGGCTTGAACTCCAGCAAGCAGAGAGAGGCTGGACTCTCCGGCATGTGTATTTATAGGCCATTAGAGACACGAGGGCAATCACAGTTCCTGCAGCCTGTATCCTCCCCTCCTAAAACCTAAACAAATGTCACCCAGCAGCGCGGGCGTGCTAATCCCTCCTCGCCCTAACTGTGTCGCTGCCCTTTACTGCTTCCCTAGAAACTCCATAGCATGGGGAATGGGAGGCTGTACAGGGAGCCACAGTAAACAAAATGAATCATAGCAGAGGTGTGTGGCTGGCAGCACCGATGCAGTGGAGGGTGGAGGGTTGATCTTACACAGCATATGGAATTTCCCAAGCTAGTTCCCAGGGGTTGAATCAGAGCTGCAGCTGCCGCCCTGCACCACAGCCCCAGCAACGCCCAGATCCGAGCTGTGTCTGTGACCTACACCACAGCTCACAGCAATGCCGGATCCTTAATCCACTGCCCGAGGCCAGGGATCGAACCTGCATCTTCATGGATACTAGTCGGGTTCATTTCCACTGTGCCACAAAGGGAGCTCCCTTCCGTGGGCTTTTTCTGTTTCTCATCTTCATCTCCCTTCATCTCCTTGGCTGTGTTGGTTCTCGTATCTGTACCAGGCCGATGGAGTTGAGCCTTGATAACTTCCAACTTTCAGAAAGATCGATCAGAGAAGAGCAAAAAGTGATGTGTGACTTTTCTTAAATTGAGAGCTTCGACCATCGTTATTTTAGAAATTGCATTTTTATTCTGTTCTTAGCATGTGGCTCCACTTTTCAGATGGCACCAGTGAGAACACTGGTACCAGTTAACACTCCAGAGGAAGTACTGTTTATTATGTTTTGAAAAGGTCCAGTCTCAGAGTTCCCATCGTGGCTCAGTGGAAACGAATCTGACTAGTATCCGTGAGGACACAGGTTTGATCCCTGGCCTCGCTCAGGGGGTTAAAGGTCCTGTGTTGCCGTGAGCTATGGTGTAGGTTGTAGACGCAGCTCAGATCTGATGTGGCTGTGGCTGTGGTATAGGCCAGCGGCTTCAGCTCTGATTAGACCCCTAGCCTGGGAACCTCCATATGCTGTGGGTGCGGCCCTAAAAAGACTAAATAAATAAATAAAAGTTTAAGACAGGGTTTGCAGGGCGGGCCACCCCGAGAAGGTGACATTTGACCGAAAGTTTGAAGGAAATAAGGGACAGAGCCATTCTGAAATCTGAGCAAGCACATTCTTTAAAAATGAGGCCAGCGGAAAGGCCCCTGGTTGGCGGGGGGCGGGAGGGGGGACATGCAGCTGGTGCGTTTGAAGAACCTAAGCTGGGCGCCGGGAGGGGCTCAGGCTGGAGCAGAGGACGCACAGGAAAAGGAGTAGGAGGTGGGAGCTCAGGTGAGGGGGTGGGACAAGGCTTGGGAGTGGGAAAGCGCCCTAGCTTTGACTTCGAGGAGGATGAGAATGTAAGGACTGATTTGTTTAGAAAAAAACTCCTGATTACAGGAGTACCCCTTAGGAGGCTACTGCCGTAGCCGAGACCTGAGATATTGCTGCTCGGATTGGGGTGGAGATGGCGGAGCGGGTGAATGGTCAGATTCTAAACGGTTCAGGAAAATATTGCTAATAGGATTTCCTGGTAGACTGAAGTGAAAAAAAAATCTTAATATGATATGCACACGTATGCTTGCCTGGTTAAATGAATGGAAAACATACCAAACTGTGAAAACTCGGTATCTGAAGGGAGGGGGGTGATTTTGACTTTGAGCGTGCAAATTTCAGTGTGTTTGGACAGTTGTCAATCACGCTGTTGCTTTTGGCAGTTTAAAAGCAGAAACCCAAAAACTTACTTGTAGAAAGAATGTTCCCGATGCTCCTTTGACTTGCTCTCACCTGCCTTTGAATATTGGTGGGGCTCACTGAGCGTTTTGTCCCCTGGCCCAGTTCCCAATCCTAAAAGCAGAGCTTTGGCCGTTCGAATCGGTTTTTCTCACCATCTGCCAAGTGCCTTCGCCCTGCAGGAAATGATGTGTACCCTTCGGCTCCATATGTACTAAACACAAATTTTAAAAAAGAAAATATCATCCCTGAACACTTCTGCTGTCTCTGGTGACACTGGGGCTTACAGACGGACACCTCGGGCAGTTTGGGTGGCTTTATGCCTGTGGCTACCAGTTGCTTCTTGATATCCAGTGTCGTGGACACAGAATAAAGAATGAAACCTGAGAGACCTGGGAGATGGGCTACCAGCATTTCCTCCCCTTAAAATTCTTTTATTATATTTTTCTTTCTTTTCTCTTTCTTTTCACTATTGCGGGTCTCAGGAGGCAGAGATGACAAGCGGAAGGAGACAGCTGCGGCTTTGTCCTGGGTCTGCCTTTCACCCACATTTCTGCTCGGCTCACAGAAATATTATCACGGTGGAAAGAAAGAATGCCTTCTACAGCGCAAGGAGCTATGCAGCCTTTGTTTATTCCATTCCACGGAGGGAGCAGGGGGCGCTCCACGCTCTGCCTAAAAATATCCGCAGTGCGCTTCAAAATATTTGTCACCCATGCAGAGAACTCTGCAGAGCCTGACTGCAGAGCCTTGGAAAGGAGGACACAGAAAGGTCGGCTGAGAAGGACTTCCTCTCACCTGCGTCTCCCCAACAATTCCAGAGAGCGTATGTCTTGGTCTTCTGGGCCGGGCTCTGGGCTTTCCGTGTGTTTGCATGGCTTTTGCTCTGTGCTTTCCTTACTGTGCTAAATGCAGATCGAACGAGACACGTCCCTTCCCCCATGAACCCAAGATTCGTCTGGACGTGAGGGGCACATCGGACCCAGGGACAGCTCTGACCCTGCCGGTCTCTATCCAATGAGCCAAAATGTCCCAGGTACCATTCTGCCGACGTCTGCCGTCTAGTCTCTGCTGAGCGGTTCCCCATCCACGTTCTGTTTGGTACCCTGGTGCTGTGTGCTCCCAAACCTTTCCTTAAGTCACAGAAGCTCAGTCTGCCGTGGGTTAAAACACTTGCTTCTGTGAATGTAAACACCTTTTATTGACACTTAGGTGACTTTTCTAGGGACCCTCCCAGTACTGGGGTGGAGACCAGGTTCCAGGCACCCTCCGAACTGTGGGTCTTCAGACTTGAGGGTACAGAGGCTG
>PVHT021183523.1:16463264-16525611 GCA_004024745.2 Catagonus wagneri
CTCTTGGGTTGTTAGTTCTGTTTTCATTTCTTCTTTTTTTTTTTTTTTGTCTTTCTAGGGCCACCCCTGTGGCATATGGAGGTTCCCAGGCTAGAGGTCAAATTAGAGCTGTAGCCGCAGGCCTACACCGCAGCCACAGCAACTTGGGATCCAAGCCACATCTGCAACCTACACCACAGCTCAGGGCAACGCTGGATCCTTAACCCACTGAGTGAGGCCAGGGATCGAACTCGCATCCTCATGGATCCTTGTCGGGTTCATTAACCACTGAGCCACGATGGAAACTCTGAGTAGTCTGTTCGTTAATGACCCAACTTAGATCACATATCCCCGTGGTCCCCCCCCAACTTACTGCTTTCGACCTTAACTCCACAATTAATCTCCTCAGTACCCCAGGAAGTAACATGGGAATTTTCCCTTACTCAGTGGGTGCGTAGGAGACGAGTATGAGATGGGACCTGTGTCATGATCCTCAGAACAAAGAATCTGGGGAAGTGAAAGCACCACTAAGGTTATTATACGAGTAATAACAGACATTTGCATCATGAACATGCAGTTACACAGCCCCCGCCCCCACCTCTGCTGGGCTCTTAACTTTGCATGTGATATTTTGTGGCATAATCTTTCTGAGTATCAACCAAAAGCCCACTTAGGTAGAAAGAGCCCTGTAGGATCTCACTGGAGTCCTGGCCTTGCCGTTAATATGTGTGAACTCAGCCAAATCAACTAATCTTATTGTCAGCTGTAGGATCCACCATCCAGAACCAGAAAAAAGGAAGTTATTAGTGATCTGGATGGCTGAGTTGGGGGTGGGGGGAGGAAGAAACTTTCGCCTGTACAGAAATGCCACCTTGTTTTTTGTTTCATTGAGAAAAGTCATCTTTTGAAAGATGTGGGAGCCAACTATACACATAGCTTCTATGTATTATTTCATTGTCAACTGGTTACTTTTTTTTTTTACACTATTAATAAAGTCAGCGTTAAGTATTGGTAAGTGTATTCATAATTGCTTCTGAAAACCCATCAAAGGAACTTAAATGGAAGGTGATTATTTTTCCACTTGTGGAGACCATTAGGAGTCCAAAATAAAATTTTGAAAAAGTCTGTCTTACTTGAAACATGAATAAATTTCTAGCAAATAAAAATCACAAATACAGTGGTTGAGAACATGAGCTTCAAAGCCAGAGTGTCTGGGTTCCAAGGCTCGCTCTGCTGCCCTGGGTGACCTTGGAGGAATGGTCAGTGTCTGTTTTCTCATCTGTAAAATGGGTATGATAACAGTAGGTAACTCCCAAGGCAGTGGAGAGGCTTTTGTAACTGTCATCCTTTCCTGAGCACGTCCTGTTTGTTGAACACTTTCTATTTCTAAGCCCTCAGTTTCCAGAACAACCCCAAGAGGGTTGTCCACATAAGTCAATGAGGCTATGCGTGCAAAGCCCTTTAGACCGTGCCCAGCCATTCTAAGACTCAATCAAGGCTACCTAGTGCTTTATGTCCCCAAAGAGGGTGCAAAGTGAAATCAGCATACCCTTGGAATGAAATAAATGATTTAACAGGAGGAAGGACGTTTCAGTGGGAGGCAATCACCATGAATCTCACTTCTGAAGTGAGTTCATTTGCATTTGTCAACAAGCTCCTGCTAAATGAAATCAGTTAGAGAGCTATAACTTAAGGCTATAATTAAAGGGTGAATTAAAAAGAGTGCCAGCAGGTTAGGTGGTGTGGACGGGCCTCGCAGAGTGCCAGGCATGCTAGTTTTGGGCTTCCTGTTTTTCTTAATCTGACCCGACAGTGCCTTTGATTTAATGGTGGAAAAGCAGTGACCAGAGGTTCGTAGCCAGGGTGTGAAGCAGGCTGGATCAAAAGCAAAATGACGGAGGCAGATTAAACATGCTGGAGCAGTGATTTTCACACTTTCAAATTTCAGGATTGCTCTACAATTCTGGAAAACGTATTGAAAACCTCAAAGAGGTCTTTTGTGCATGTGTGCTGTTTCTACCTTATTCGAAGTTAAAGCTGGGAATATGAAAAAACATTTATTCACTTGGTAATAATAAAACCTGTTTTGATAGCACAAATGATAATTTAAAAATAAAAAACAGCCATTTTTAAAAAAGCGTTATTGGAGTTCCCATTGTGGTTCAGCTGGTTAAGAATCCACGAGGATGTGGGTTCGATCGCTGGCCTCACTCAGTGCGTCGAGGATCCAGCATTGCCGCAAGCTTTGGGGGCGTAAGTTGCAGATGTGGTTGGGATCCAGCACTGCTGTGGCTGTGGTGTAGGCTAGCAGCTGCATCTCCGATTAGACTCCTAGCCCGGAAATTTCCGTATGCAGCAGGTGCAACCCTAAAAAGAAAAGGGGAAAAAAGTGTTATTGCTTCACACTTTTGCAAATCTCTTTAATGGTTGGCTTTTTAGTAAATAGCTTAATTCTCATATCTGCTTTTTCATTCCATCTGTTGTTATAAACCGTCTTGGTGCAAAATCTAATCTAGTATTTAGCTAGAAAAAAGAGAAGTAATTCAATAGCCTTTCAGGAAATTAGGGATATTCTTCTTTGATAAGACACTGAAATTTGACAGGTGTTTGATTCTTTTTCTTTTTCCATTTGTCTTTCTTAACGTTTCCAAGGAAAACTTTTCCTTCTTTTTTAATTGCGGCATAGTTGGCTTACAATATTCTATTAGTTTTCAGGTGTACAATATAGTAACTAGATATTTTTATAGAATGCATAATCCTTACACAGTTCATATAAAATATTGACTACATTCCCTCTGCTGTACATTACAAGCTTGGAACTTGTCTACTTTATACCAGTCGGACTTTGTCCCTCTTAATCCTCTTCACCTGTGATTCTTTAATATTTCTTCTTTTTAAATGATTTTTATTTTTTTACCTGTGATTCTTTTTTTTTTCTTTTTGCATTTTCCTAGAGCTGCGCTCGTAGCATATGGAGGTTCCCAGGCTAGGGGTCTAATCGGAGCTGTAGCCGCCAGCCTTCACCACAGCCACAGCAACACGGTATCCTAGCCGCATCTGCAACCTACACCACAGCTCATGGCAATGCCGGATCATTAACCCACTGAGCAAGGCCAGGGATCGAACCCGCAACCTCATGGTTCCTAGTCGGATCTGCCAACCACTGAGCCACGACGGGAACTCCTACCTGTGATTCTTTAAGAGTCATTCCAATGGGACATTTCAAACTATACCAATGAAATTTTCATATTTTCTGAAATTTTCAGATTTCTTTTCAAAACATGTATTCTGGAAGTTGGCACATTGGCCAACACTTAGTCACAAAGCCATGCTTAGCTTCAAGGGAATCTGGGGGCTTATGTGCTCAGCTAAAACCCAGAGGAGGCGTTCCCGCCACGGAGCAGTGGGCTAAGAATCTGACTGCAGAGGCTGGGGTCGCTGAAGAGGCACGGGTTCCATCCCCAGCCTGGTGCAGTGGGTTAAGGAGCTTGCAGCGTGGCTTAGATTCAACCCCTGACCTGGGAACCTCTAAACAAAACAAAACAAACCGTACAGGAGAGCAGACTTCTACTGCTAAAAGGAAGAAGGGGAGTATGATAGACAATTCTCAGTCTTTGCTCTGACCGTAGGTCTATCAGTGGAACTCCCAGGGCAAGGAATTTAAGGTTTTAGCAGCACGTTTCCCAGACTTTACAGTAACGGAACATGCTGTCTGTTTCTCTGCCCAAAATGCTTCCACCGCTCACCTCTCCATCTTTGTCTGGTCCCCTCTGTGTGTTTCTGTGTCTGAATCTGAAGCACTTGGGCCGCCCTTAGGCCAGATGGACCCAAGAAGGGAGGAGAGGAGTCAGTGACCCGTACGGCTCCCTACTCAGCCCGAGGCCCTCTTTCTGCACCTGTTTCCAGCTTTCTCACTTCCCTTCCCAGGACAGGTGGTCTCTGATGCCTGGCAGTAAAAGGACTTTCCCATAAGTCCGATGGCTTGGGAAGGTCATTGAAGGGCTGGGATAATGTTAGTCCCAACCAATCAAATCTTCCTTTTCTTTTTTTTTTTTGCTTTTTAGGGCCACATCTATGGCCTATGGTAGTTCCCAGGCCAGGAGTAGAATCGGAGCTACAGCTGCCGGCTTACACCACAGCCACAGCAACTCAGAATCTGAGCCACATCCTCGACCCACACCACAGCTCACGGCAATGCCGGATCCTTAACCCACTGAGCAGGGCCAGGTATCGAATCCGCATCCTCATGGATACTAGTTGGATTTGTTTCTGCTGCACCACAAGGGGAACTCCCAAATCTTCTGATTGAAACCAAGCCTACACCCTATGGACATCAGAGGAGATAAGAGTGTGGGCTGGGCTGGAGATTGTTTCACTGAGGAGTTATGATTGCCCGTAGGAATTCAGAGCTGGCAAGAAACTCAATTTAATTCACCTAAAATTTTTATTAGGTGAATATCAACATGCTTATAAAGGTTTCCCTCTGCTCTCTTTATAATCATGCCCTAATCTGCCACTCAGTTTCTCCCATTCTTAAGCTTAACTCAGTGGGAAACATCACTTTAAGAGGGAAATTTTATCTTAAATAGCTTTTTATTATTACCGTCTTTGTGTCAAGCCCCAGAGTGACTCACGTGTCTGTGCAACCACATGGAGTTCCCATTATGGTTCAGTGGTAAGGAACCTGACTAGTATCCACGAGGATACGGGTTCAAGCCCTGGCCTTGCTCAGAGGGTTAAGGATCTGGTGTTAACGTTAGCTGTGGTATAGGTCACAGATGTGGCTCAGATCCCATGTTGCTGTTGCTGTGGCTGTGAGTATAGGCCGGCAGCTGTAGCTCTGATTTGACCCCTAGTCCGGGAACTCCCATATACTGCAGCTGTGCCCACCGCCCCCCCGCCCCAAAAATGTGATCCTGAAGAACCCATTTGAGAAGCAGGAAAATTATATCATCTGCTACAGTGACTTTTGTTTCCTTCCTCCCCAGGTCAATATTTTTATCAAACATTTGAAAGAAATATCAAGTGGCCTGATTCTTAATTTTGGAATAATGCAAAGTTGGGAAGGATGGTGAACGAGAAGTGAGGATCCAGGATTGCAGATGTCTCAGTGAGATTGGTAGGCATCTAGCTTCTCTCTAATATAGCTTAACATGGGTAAAGCTTTGCCTTTAGTCAAAAAAACAAAGCAAAAAACCCAAACGACTAAAAGATATAAAAACATAAGTTAAGTAGGAGTTCCTGCTGTGGCTCAGTGGTAATGAACCCAGCTGGGAGCCGTGAGGATGTGGCTCCATCTCTGGCTTCACTCAGAGGGTTAAGGGTGTTGCCATGAGCTGTGGTGTAGGTCACAGACACGGCTTGGATCCTGAGTTGCTGTGGCTGTGGTGTAGGCTGGCAGCTGCAGCTCTAATTTAACCCCTAGCCTGGGAACTTCCATATGCCACAGGTCTGGGCTTAAACAGTTTACTGAAATTAACTGACCAAGAGGCAGTACAAGTCCATGGCGACCACCACATTGCTGCTAAAAAGTCAGTGTGGTCTCAGGCTGCACGAAGGGAAAACACGGCCAGCACAAGATGGGTGACAGTTCTGCTCCTTCTGTGCATTTTGTTTTTCTGAGATCATCCTTCCTGTAGGGACTTTTCTAAAGTTCTGGATGGTACATCTTCAGAAGCACAATGATAAACTAGAATGTATTCAGAGGAGATTAAGCGTCAAGGATTTTGGAAACCGTCACATATGAACTGGGGACCCTTCTCCTGAAAACAGATGGCATTGGGGAGACTTGGGAAACAGTCTCAAATCCTGAAATCAGCTGAGATCTCAGGGTTGACTTTGGGAAAGGGAATCTTATTTGCTCCCTTATACTTTCTCCTGTAACCTCCCTTTTCCTTGGGAACTATACTGGAAATGTAAGAATGCTATTCTTTTATTGTAGGTACAAATGTCAAGGCTATTTTAGTGTTATCTTGCAGTATCTCCTTCCCATTCTTCTAGCCGTCCCCTGTGACTAGTAACAGTGCCACCCCTCCCACCTTCAGTCTTGGGAAGTAGCTTCACTTATCTAATGCGATACATCCTTTCTGGCACAAAGGTTTGAATGTCCTTTAAAATGGCTCCAGGAGTCTGCACTCTTGTCATTCCGACACCCTCACCTTTCTTACACTTCTTTTTAAAAAATGTTTTAAATTAGAGCGCAAATGATTTACAGCATTGTACATCTTCCACTTCGTGACTTGCTTACTCCACCGGAGGCGAGGCCTCGATCATCCAGGGTCAAAACCGCAGAGTCACCTTTCACTCATTCTTAGTCCTGAGATGCAGCCCGCTTTCGTCCAACATACAGGGGCCTGGCCCAACCCAGGGACCTTGACAGGTAACTTGTGGTTTCTACCATAAGTGGCAATGGCGTATGTGTTATCGAAGGCTCCTGCTGAGGGCAAACCAGAGAGTCTGAATGTGGGAAGGAGGCTGGAGAATCTTCGAGGAGTAGCCTTACCTTTCTGACTCCGCGGCAAGGCGGCCGACCCCGAGCGCCGCATCCTGGAATGGATCTGGCAGATGTTCGTGGGAGACCCCACTCATGAGGTAATGAGCCGTGAGCGCATCTTGTGCTCTGAGTGTAGTTCCTAAGAGGCAGGGGGATGGCCTGGATGATCCCTAGAGTCCTTCTCGGTTGGAGGGATGTGACTTTGCCTTGAGAAGCAGCGGCGTGGAGCACAGCTGCGGCTTTGACAGGAAATGGCAGCAGATGGGAGTTCAGCACGGAGGGAAATGTCTTTGTCGTTCTCGGCCTCCTGGGTCTCCAAGGCTCAGGGCCAAGACGCTGGAGACTGGGAGATGTGGTGGGAATGTCCCTAGCTCCAGTTCTTCAGATGGAAACATAAGTAATTGGCTTCTAGCGTCTATACTGGAAAAAACTTACCTCCACTAATCTGGTGGGTTGAGAGTGGAGCCGGAGGTCACCGTGTTTTTCATCCCACCCTCTAAGGGCCAAGGTGTAGCCCGGGACTTTCAAAAGGGCCAAGAGCTGAAACCAGGAATGTCCCCAATAGAAGTGCCCTACCTTGAGCATCCCAGCCAGGAAGTTATCTTTTCAGTAGGTCTGATGAGCTGGGGACCAGCCTTCACATCTCTTTAAGGACCTGCGAAGAGTTCCCAGCCACTGGGAAGCCTGGCAGGAAACTCTGGGAGCTGGGGACATGTGTGACCCTTTTGTCCCAGCTCTTCTGCTCCCAGCTCATTGATCTAGGACATAGGGTCAAAGTTGTGGAGTCTGGGGAATTCTGGGTAACGCCGCAACGCACAAGCTGCAGCTGGTCCCTCCACCCCTGCCTCGGACTACCTGCTCCTGATGACCTGTTGGGGGACCTTCTCCCTAGTTGATGTAGGGAGTTTTCAGGGATGCTCCTCCCCTTGGCCCCACTCCGTCAGTGACACTGTGCTGCTCAGGGACTGTCAGGAGAGGCAGGTGAACTCCCAGGACCCCTCGGCTCTGGGCAGTCTGTTTGCAGCAGCAGGTCAGTCACATCTGAAGGTTTCCATGATCTGTTACGGGATGTTCACGAGGTCATGTCTTCCTCTTGGAGGTCCTTCCCACAGCTTCGGGTCACAGACCGGCTTGTCATTGGTGGGAAATTGTTGATGGGACCAGAAAGAAAGTTTTCCCTCTGTGATGCTGCTAGAGTTTTCCCTCTGTGATGCTGCCAGGATTATGGGCTCTGGCTATTGTGGGGTTTTGGTTTGTTTGTCTGCCTTCGTTTTTTGTTTTCTACCATTTCTATTGTTTATACAGAAACAAATTTTAAGCGTATCTATTAATAGCATGTTATATTTCTAACAAAGACAGATGCTACTGTTGCCCCATTCGTATTTGCATACGTGCCAATCCTACATTTTTTTTTTTTTTCTGGATGCACCTGCAGACTGCAGAAGTTCCTGGCCAGGAATCAAACCCTTGCCACAGCGGTTACTTGAGCCACAGCAGTGACAACACCAGATCCTTAACCTCTAGCCCATCAGGGAACTCCATTCCTACTTTTTAAAAGCACTTTTGAGATGTGATCAATATTAAACAAACTGCATGTATTCAATGCGGACAATTTAATGGGTTTAAATATATACCTACTCCTATGAAATCATCACCACAACCAAGATAAAAAGCATTCCATCATCTCCAGAAGTTCCTCCTATAGGAGTTCTGACTTTGGATTAAGACTTTTACGGCAATAATAATAACAATAACAACAACAACAATAATAATGTATCGTGAGTTTGGGAACAGAGAGTGTGCTAAATGCTTGTTGCTATTATCTTTGCAACAATGCTGTGAGTAACTTACTATTGCTAGCCTCATTTTTGTGATATAAAAGCTGAGGTTTAGGCAGGGCGAGGCACTTTTCTAGAGTCAAACAGCTACCGAATAACAAAGGGGAGAAGGACCAGGTGATCCCCCCTTTAACTGCTACCCTACAAAAAATGGCCTGTTCTCCTGATCTCACTGGCGAGACTCGGCTATGACGAGTTCTCCTACACAGGCTTCTGGAAATCCTCCTTTTGTGGACTTTAAAAATGTACCTCAGTTAACACTAGTGAAACTGACTGCTCTTACGACTTGAACACAGCCAGAACCCAGATTGGGACTTGAACCTATGTGTCAGGACTCAAACCCAGCCTAAACCAAGACTGGGACTTGAACCCACGGTTTTTAAATTAGGATCGCTCACCGGGTGCCTGGACTTACTGAGATTCAGGTTTTTTGTGCCCCAGTGCAGAAAGAATTCAGCCAGAGACAAAGCGATGGGCACTGAGTAGATTTATTAAGATACGGTGCTTGGGAGAGATGCAAGCAGGCAGGGGAGGAGGCTCTGCCCTGAGGATCAGGTGACAGTTTTATCATCCAAGGGGCGTGGGGGTGGGTGAAAAAAACCACCTCTTCCTCTTTCCTCCAGTAGTAGCTCCTCGTTGGTATCTGGTAAGAGAATATCTGACCCTATAATGTCAAACCAGGGCCGTCATGTGCTCTTTCAAATCGGCAGAAGGGTGGTCCTTAAAACCCTGCCCTTGGTGTGAACCTGAATGCAGGTCTCACCCCGTCCCCCACCCAGTGACCCGAAGCATATCCCATGCCTCCACTGGTCAAGCAAGCCTGCCTCATTCTGACGGCCCTCTTGAGCAATTATTAACTTACAGTGATCTCCCAGAGTCCCCCGGGTTTCCCCCTCTGTCTGTGGTCCCCTGTTGGGACTTCTGAACTACCTGTGTAGCTCTCCTGCTCCATCCCTGTCACGAGGGTAATCGGCCCCCTCCGTTCCCTACGGAAGGTCGATAAAGGGAGTTTCTAGGGCTGCGGGTGTGGACGGCGGGGTGGTGTGGGAGGAAAAGGATTCCTGATCCGGTTCTAAGGAACCTGCTCTGTCTTCCTCCTGCAGACCATCCGAACAGGCCTGAAGGCTTTGATTCGGAGGCAAACCCGCCTCCCCCATTGGGCAGTGGGCATTCGCCTCCGTCCACCCCTCCCCCAAGGATGAAGTTTTCCCTTGGCCAGAAAAGAGCAGCCACAGAACCTACTAGGAATCCTAGGAGTCCCCGGAACTAGACTTAATCTCTCTAGGTCAGAGATCAGCACACTTTTTCTACAAAGGACGGGACAGTAAGCATTTTACTTTATTTTATTTAGCTTTGTCTTTTTTTGGGCTACACCTGTGGCATATGGAAGTTACCAGGCTAGGGGTCGAATTGGAGCTGCAGCTGCCCTATCTAGGGAAGGCAACACGGAGAAGCTAGAAGAAAGATCTGGGCACGAGGAGGATGGTACCAAGAGAAATGAACTTGGGCAGGGTGTTGAGAGGAAGGCTGGCGCTGAGGTAGGGACAGTGGCGTTGAGAGCTGTGCGTGGGCAAGAAGACAAGCCTCGTCCATGTTCTCTTTGGAATCTTCAGTGACATTTCTGCCTAAAGCGTCGTGGGGTTGAGTCTTTATTCTCCGAGTAGATAAAGAAGCAAGTTAGCGCGATGTGAAGACAGATGCGCCTGCCGTGACAGAGTCGGCCCGTGCCTTATTCTCTTTCTCTCTCACATGTACACCTTACACATACATTACACATACTTACAGAAACATTTTCATTTGTAGAAATGTAATGTGCAGCAAAACACACCAAAATATTAACTTTTTTTTTTGTCTTTTGTCTTTTTAGGGCTGCACCTGCGGCATATGGAGATTCCCAGGCTAGGGGTCCAATCGGAGCTGCAGCTGCCAGCCTATGCCACAGCCACAGCAACGCAGGATCCTTAACCCACTGAGCAAGGTCAGGGATCGAACCCAAGTCCTCGTGGCTACTAGTTGGTTCATTAACCACCGAGCCACCACGGGAACTCCCCAAATCTTAACACTGTTAGTTCTTCATGGTGGGAATAGTGGTCATTTTTATTTTTCATGCTCATTTTTTTGTTTGGGTATTTCCTGAACTTTGGATAAGGAACATGCATTAATTTTATCCCCAGAAAAATGAAAGCAAACAGCCTTTTATCGTTGTTTTCATCTAAGTGTTTATATAGAAGGCGAAAAAAGGGAGAAAGGCTTTTGAGAACGCCAAGGATTTGAAAGGAGCACCAGGGGGTGTTGGGAGGGGAGGCTGGGGAACCCAAATCTTCCCAGACTCGATTTTCACTGAGGAATAGGTTCTTTTCACTTGGATAAGCACATTAGAAAAGCATAAATATAGCATTGCATTTCCTTTCCGAAATTCCTCAGGGAAAAGGCGTGGATGGGGAGCAGGAGTGTTGGTTGATGTGACTCTTTCCCACGTTCTGGGTCCAGAAAGGGCAATGAGCTTGCTTTAAACGTTAGGAGGCTGGGGGAGTTCCCGTTGCGGCTCGGCAGGTTAAGGACCCTACCTTGCCTTTGTGAGGTTGCAGGTTTGATCCTCGGCCTCGCTCAGTGGGTCAGGGATCTGGTGTTGCCCTGAGTTGTGGTGTAGGTTGCAGGCAAGGCTCAGATTCAGAGTTGCTGTGGCTGTGGCCTAGGCTGGCTGCTACAGCTCCAATTAGACCCCTAGCCTGGGGACCTCCATATGCCGCGGGTGCGGCCCTAAAAAGACAAAAAAAAAAAAAAAAAGGTGCAACATTGTCAATCAACCATACTTCAAAAAAAAAAAAAAAGAGATAACACATGAAAAAAATATAGAAATAAAAGCCAAGATAGGGCAGTGAGGTGGCTGCAACTCCATGTGCTAGGAAAGGCATGTATGAGTCTGGATTGGTCACCGAAGAGGAAGAAGAGATGGCATTTTCCTTGGGAGGTGACATTGGGTGAAAGAGTCACAGAGGATGGGACACTGATGCTCCACTGTAGAGGAAGAGAAGTTTACTGGATTCAACAAAGGGGCCGGGGTGGGGTGCATTCCAGGCACAGAAAGCAGCCAGTGCCAAGGCGTAGGGAGATGGCATGTGGGGACACCCCAGTGCTGTGTGGGGAGGGCCAGGCAGCGTATTCCTTTGTGAGGCTGCGGTCACACACCGCGGACCGGGTGACTTAGACATCAGGAATGTGTTGCCTCAAATGCAAGGAGCCTGCAGCGTGGATTAAGGTACAGGTGGATGTGAGAAGGAGCCGGGGGTAGTGGCCTGTTTTTCTAGTGCTCCGGGCAGAAGACATCAGCCGCGAAGACAGTTTTACAAAGCGAGGCTGGAGAAGACTTGAGGACCAGCTGATGTGCCAGTAGAAAGTGGGGAAGGGGGGCTAGACCCAAAAACAACTCAGAAGTATGACTGGGAGAATAGTTGTGTTTGCTTTGTTTTGTTTTCAATTTTTTTTAATGGTTTTTATTTTTTTCCCTTATAGCTGATTTACAGTGCCCTGTTAATTTTCTGCTGCACAGCAAAGTGACCCAGTCACACATGCATATATTCCTTTTCTCAGATTATCACGCTCCATCATAAGGACTAGATACAGCTCCCAGTGCTATACAGCAGGATCTCATTGCTTATCCATTCCAAAGGCAATAGTCTGCATCTATTAACCCCAGATTCCCAGTCCATTCTGCTCCCTCCGCCTCCCCCTTGGCAACCACAAGTCTGTTCTCCAAGTCCATGAGTTTCTTTCCTTTGGAAAGGTTTATTTAAAAATATGGAACGCTCCACGAATTTGCGTGTCATCCTTGCACAGGGGCCACGCTAATCTTTTCTGTATCGTTCCAATTTTAGTATACGTGCTGCCGAAGCGGGCACTGGTTTTGTTTTAAAGGAAATGGGAAACTCCTCTTTCAGGGGAAGTTTCAGGCTTGCTGGGAAGGAGGTGGGGGAGCACGGCCTCCCGGACGCGGCAGCAGAGCGCCAGGGATGCGGAACCGCAGCGCCAGAGAAGAGTCAGGGCCCGCGACCTGGAGGAAGCCAACTGCCGAGCAGGGATGATTGAACACTTGAGGTGTTCACGGCCTGGAGGCAAGAGCAACAAGGACAAAACTGGGTCAAAGGAGGGTCCTCCGTTGGTTGGGCTGTCCTTGTACAGGAAGCCTCTCCAGCCCCTCAGGGCACGGGGCTAATTCTGGAGGCCAAGGTCAAACGGTGTCTTGGCGGCTTCTCCTGGGCCAGCGTGGATGGCGGTGAGCGCTCTGGGCCCCGCTCTCACAAAGCCTGCGGGGGAGAGTAGGAAATGCTCGAGACCATAACGTTAGGGCTGGTGCGTGTTGTCCTTGGAGGACTGGAAGTCTGGGCTGCCATCAGAAGCAAGGCCATGTGGTTTCCCGTAAAGTCTATTTCCACAGTCCATTGGGTCTCCAGGAGAAGACCAGTATGGCTCCTGGAGGGATTAGCCTCCGTGGGGACAGGGTGACTGTGAATCTTCCTTGGGGGGTTCCTGTACAAGCTGGCATCCTGCTGCTCTCCTGTTTTCCACAAATGGATCTAGCCTCACGTCCGCACTCCATCATTAGGGCCAGGAGGCCAGGAAATCTCCTGGAGTGATACATGGAAAAAGTCCTAGATTAGCCATTGTTAGGCCGGCGGGGACGGGTAGCGGCCCCCCAAATGGCAAAGAGACCCCTCATATCAAACAGACCCCATGAGGAACGGACAAGCCTGCGCGGGAAGATAGGCCGCCAGCCCCACCCGCGCCAATGGAAGATCGAAGCCACACCTACCCGGAAAGCCCCCAAACGCCTATCCCCAACCAATCACCTAGAGACACGGTGGTACCTTGCCTAATTTGGCAAAGGCACTATCCGGATCCAGACCCGGAACCAACAAGGCTTAAAAACCCCCGCGCTCCCAACCCAGGCGCGACTTCCCTGACTCCATGCCCCAGAGTCACGGAACCTCGCCCGGGAGCCAAATTCTCCAATAAATCATGATCGCCGCCTTTTGCATGTATCCCCTGCTCCTTTCTTTCTCCCCTCTTTCCGTGCTAAACAAATTTCTTACAGCCATTGGAAGCCCTGAGTTTCAATCCTGGCTCAGGACTGGATTAGCCACTGGGGGACCTGAGTTCTCATCCCGGCTCAGGACTGGATTAGCCATAGAGAGCTGAGTTCCAACCCTGGCTCAGGACTGGATTAGCCACGGGGGGACTCAAGTTCCAGTTCTGGTTTAGTATTGGATTAGCCACGGGGGAATTTCTAATCCTGGCTCAAGGACTGGATTAGCCACTGGGGGACCCGAGTTCTAATCCTGACTCAGTTTCTGAGACACTCCGCAAGTCACTTTACAGATACCGAAAACAAACAAACCCCGAGTTTACTTCCTCAGCAGAAGGTACGAGGTCGACCAGAGGATCCCTAAAGCTCCCTGAAGCTCCAAAATCCATGGTTTCAGATCGAGAATATTCAACGTCTGCTATACTTGAAATTTCAATCCCAGACCAGTATATTTGTGAGAATGGAAGGGGGAGTTGGTTCTTTTGGTGCAATTTTTTTTTTTTTTTTGCTTCCCTTGGCCCTAAAGCTGCTTTTATCCCCTGCTGTCTTCTGTCACCTGGGGTTTACTCAGAGAACTATAAAACAAGGAAAATTGCTACAAGCAAGCAGTTTGGGCTCGAATGACTTCTCAGCAATTAAACCAGTGACCCTGAGGACATATTTGCTTTGTCTCAGCCCCTGCGGCACCACAGACAAACGTCTCCCAAGGCCGTGGGCCCCCATGGGCCAATTCGTGCAGGTAGCAAGCCGACCTCTTTCCCTGCTGATGGAGATTTTCCTGTTGTGGCTTGAAAGGGAGGCATTGTCAGTTTTATTATTCTTTTTGAATGAAAATGGTTTGAATCATTTACATGATGACTCCTCCTCTAAGCCTGGGTGGAGTAATGACTAAATCCGGAGAGGACTTTACCCGGCAAGCCGGGGCTCCTTACAGTTAAGGAAAGACATTTTTTTTTTCTTTTTTCTTTTCTTTTCTTTTTCTCTTTGCTTTTTAGGGCCATATGCACTGCATATGGAAGTTGCCCGGCTAGGGGTCGAATTGCAGCTAAAGCTGCCGGCCTACACCCACAGCCAGGGCAACGCAGGGTCCAAGTCTCCATCTGTGACCTCCGCCACAGCTCACGTGAATGCCAGATCCTTAACCCACTGAGCGAGGCCAGCGATCCAACCCGCCTCCTCGTGGATCCTAGTCGGATTCGTTTCCACTGCGCCACAGCGGGAACTCCAAGGGAAGACATTTTTCTTGAACAGCCAACACTCTGCTTGACCAATTCCAGGTGGCCAAAGGCCAGTTGTCTCGTGCTCCACGGCTTGAATTTTGGTTCTTGAGATATAAACATGAAATCAGGAAATAAGGGGTCTGTGTAGGAGGTGTATCATTGAGAGGTGGGTAACGTGCCAGGAACATCTGAGAGTTTGTGATAGAAGAGATGAGATCAGAACCTCATGGGCCCCCATTTAATCCAAGATGCCGTGCTTCTTCACATGCAGATACGTGCATTTGGCATCTTATGGAACACCCTGGACACTGCTCAGCAGTGGCTTTCAGCATGGTTTTCCTCCTGATATTTCACACGCCCTCATTGTGTCATGCAAACAAGTGCCTCAGATGCTGCTAAGAGACTAGTACTAGGATAACGGATTCAGGATGTTTTACGGCACACATCCTTCTAAGGACTGGAAATATACTGCATTAAAAAAAAGAAAAAAAAACTGGGAGTTCCCGTCATGGCTCAGTGGTTAACGAATCCGACCAGTATCCATGAGGATTCAGGTCCGATCCCTGGCCTTGCTCAGTGGGTTAAAGATCCAGCATTGCCGTGAGCTGTGGTGTACGTTGCAGATGCCGTTTGGATCCTGCGTTGCTGTGGCTGTGGCATAGGCCAGCAGCTATAGATCTGATTCGACACCTAGCTTGGGAACTTCCATATGCTGCGGGTGTGGCTCCAAAAAGACAAAAGACAGAAAAAAAGAACCAAAACAGGGCTTTTGACTTAAAAGTACCTCCCCGTGGCATTGATTGAGGTCTCACCTCTATCTCCTCTGGCTTTTAGCATAAGTCACCCTCTCTGGCGCCATTCACCTCTGGCTTCAAAGGAGAGATAGGGGTTGGAGGGGGAGGTGCCAGGAAACTCGGTTTGATATCACACCTATATTCAGCAACTTAGCTCTGATGATAAATTCATCTTTATCAGGATCACCTTTTGGTTTGTTTGGGTCTTAATCAAAAGTGGCGCTTAGGTCATACTCTCGTCGACATCACAAACTGGAACCGACGGAAGCCGTGCCAAGCTCTATAGATGTTCTTAACAAATTATTCATCCCACGGTCACTTAACAAATATTTATTAATGCCAGCTCTGGGCCAGGCAATGCTCTAGACATCAAAAAAAAAAAAAACAAAAAAACAGGCCAAAGTTCCAACCCTGATGGAGACCAACTCTATGGAAGATATATCTAGTTTCTGTACGCGCTGTATTTTTTGCTTATCACCAAAAAGAAATCAAAGAGAGCGAGATGGGAAGCAGGAACCAAAAACATGGATGAGGAAAGAGGGTCCAGGTGCGGCGGAGGCCTCGGCAAGGAGCTCGTTCCGATCTGCGGTGCCGCAGAATTAGCGGGGGAGCGGCTGGAAACACGGAGCCCCGAGCCTCACCAGACACACCCCGGAAATCGTCTTCCAGGGGTGAGGCCCAGGCATCGTGGGAGGTGGGGGGGGCCCTCACGGAGCTGGAGGTTCTCCTGCTGTTTGTATCTGTCCACGGTCCAGCGGGGAACCAAACGCACATTCAGGGGAATAAATTAAGGAAAGTTTACAAACGGATGAGATTCAAACGTGTGGACAGGCTGTCGGGAGACCCTGGAAGGATGGCCAGTCACAGGGGCCCACTCTTATCATCCCTTGGCCGGAGGGAGAGAGAGGAGGAAAGCCCCCCAGAGCGGGAGGCAGTGGGCGGAGGGGGCCTCCTGGCAGGGGTTGTGACTTTGAGTTGAGAAAATCAGCCAGTTGGTTCGACTCAGGAAGTCCACTGGTAGAGACCACCCAGGCAGCGTTTGCAGTAAAGGATGGAGGGTGTGACCGCAGCAGCAAATGAGCATATTCTGCTCAAGGCCTTTTTCAGCTGTGGAATCATATGGAAATATGATGGTACCCCAGTCGATCTAAATATTCCTAGTATTTCACGGAAAAACAGTTTTCATAAGTGATCTCTTACCACCTTATTGATTCCATGTGGTGCCGCGGAGACAGTGAAATATCAGGGTTTTGTTCTTGCTTTTTTTTTTTCTTTTTAGGACTGCATCCTTTGCATATGGAGGTTCCCAGGCTAAGGGTCAAATCAGAGCAGCAGCTGCCAGCCTACGCCACAGCCACAGCAACACCAGTTCTGAGCCACATCTGCAACCTACGCCACAGTTCACCGCTTCACCACAACAACAGATCCTTAACCCACCTAGCGAGGCCAGGGATCAAACTCACGTCCTCGTGGATACTAGCTGGGTTCGTTACCACTGAGCTGAGACAGGAACTATAGCTTTTTTTTTTTTTTATATATAAGCAGTTAATACTTAATGAGTAAGCATTATATTCTACGTACTGTGATAATTAAAAAAATTATATAAAAAATTTAAAAACAGCAAAAAAAGTTATAGAATGTACTTCAAAGTAGGAATTATTATTCCACTGAAATTAATGCACAGAGAGGTTAAGTCCGTTACCATGGGTCACCCAGCGTGTAAGCATAAAGCCATGATTTGAGGTCAGATCTGTCTTATAGCAAAGCCCGTGCTGCTAACCTTTATGCTGTTTTGTGAAGCTTCTCCAAGAAAATGTAAATCCCACTCCTTCTCAGGAACTTGGAAGGCTGCGCTCTGGGCAATTTTATCAAGAATGAGATAACCAAACTTCCTGAGTTCCCTAGTGGCTCAGTGGGTTAAGGGTCCAGCTTTGTCACTGCTGTGGCTCTGGTTACAGTTGTAGTATGGGCTCGACCCCTGGCCTGGGAACTTCTGTATGCCGCAGACACGGTCAAAAAAACAGTAAAACCGCCAACCCAGCACAATTCCTTGTATTCTTGAATACAGTCTCATATTTATTCATGACACCAAATATTTCTGTGAGTTAAATATTATGCAGTTCCCCATTTACACTGAGGAAGCAGTATAGCCTTGTGAATTGCAGACGTAGGATTCTCGGCATTCATGGCTCAGGGCTTCAGCACTAGGTTAGTAAGTTTTCTCTGTGCTCCGCTAGTGCTTCTGGGTTTGGAACAGATCTAGGATGACCAGCTGTTCTGATGTGGCCTGGACTGAGGGGTTTCCAGGATCTGGAACTTTCAGTGCCAAAACCGAGACTGTGCCAGACATATCAGATTGGTTGGTAAATGCCAGGCTTTTTATTTTTATTTTTTTTTCTTATCTGGCTGCCCCGTGGCATACGGAGTTCCAGGACCAGGGATCAGATCCGAGCCACATTTGTGACCTACGCTGCAGCTGTTGGCCAGATCCTTAACCCACTGTGCCCATCTGGGGAGTGAACCTGCATCTTCAGGGTTCCAGAGATGCTACCGATCCTGTTGCACCACAGCGGGAACTCCACATGCCAGGTTTTTAAAAAGATAGCTTCAGTTTTGCATGAGAGCTTCAATAAAGTCTTAGAACACAAGAAAAAAAATTTTAACTCTAATTTTTTTTTTTTTTTGGTAACATTTTCCCTCTGTTTAAGACCCTGGTTAGATCTATCCTTGTAGTAACCTCAGTCTAGATTTTGGTCCTTCCTTAAGACAGATAAGGAGTTCCTGCTGTGGCTCAGTGGAAACCAACTCGACTGTTATCCATGAAGACGTGAGTTCAATCCCTGGCCTCGCTCAATGGGTTAAGGATCCGGCACTGCTATGAGCTGTGGTGTGGGTCACAGACATGGCTTGGATCTGGCGTTGCTGTGGCTGTGGTGCAGGCCGACGGATGCAGCTCCAATTTGACCCCTAGCCTAGGTACTTCCATATGCCGAAGGTGCGGCCCTAAAAAGTCCAAAAAAAAAAAAAAAAAAAAAAGCTGAGACATAGGGGTTACATAATAGGACAGGGATAGGAAATTCAAAAAAGGTTCAGCCCAGACGAGTCATCTTGGCAGCCAAAGATGGTGGTGAGTGATGAAGGATGTGGCTTGTCCTCAATATAGCCCAGATCCTCATCTCTTAAGGTTTTAGTCCTAGACATGTGATCCCTGGCTTCAAGCACACAGGGCTTACTGCACGATGCTGTCACCGCTTGTTTACTTCTTGTCTCCCTTGTTAGACAGAAAGATCATTGAGGTCAAGGGCCCAGCAGTCTCAGGACTGAGAACTGGGTCTGCTCCACGGCAGGGGAGCATCGGGAAAACCAGGGGGTGCTATATTGACTGGAGATCCCCTGCTCAGTGTGACACTTGACTTTCATATCATCCTCGAAGCACAGAAGGCATTTGAAGTGGGGAGTCGGGAAACAGGGTGCCTCTGATCACAGCAGAACTTCCTGCTAAGTAAGTTTCCAATTTCATTCCCTAAAGATGGATCTGTCATGGTGACTCTGTCAGCCGCCCCCGCCAACCCTGGACCCCACCCCACTCCACAGGATCGGGGTACAGAAATGAAGATAGGACCCCTAGGTCAGCTGGCTTTCTGATTCTCACACGGCCCTCCCTTATTCCTGTTGTTTGTGGGATGTCAGACACATGAAAGATTTGTTGCTTAAGGAAATAGAGGTGGGGTTCAGGTAAGCCACTGAGGTTTCCTAAGTAAGAAAAGAGGAATCATTCGTCCTGTCTGGTATTATTAAAGGTGGAGAGATGGAGTTCCTGTTGTGGCTCAGCAGGTTAAGAACCAGACATAGCCTCTGTGAGGATGCAGGTTTGATCCCTGGCCTCACGCAGTGGGTTAAGGATCTGGCGTTGCCATAAGCTGCAGTGTAGTTCGAAGACGTGGCTCGGATCCCGCGTTGCTGTGGCCGTGGTGGTACAGGCCGGCAGCTGCAGCTCCGATTAGATCCCTAGCCTGGGAACCTCCATATGCCGCAGGGAAAAGAAAAAAAAATGTGGAGAGAAGGATGGTGGAGGAGGAACTCATACTTACAAAGCTCCTACTTAGTGCCAGGCAGAGATCTAGCTTTTATGCGTCCAAATGAATTTATTCCACGCCGAACTATTCCAAGATGATCATTTCCATTTACAGGCATGGCTGAGATGCGGCAGCATAATTTATCTAAAGTCACACAGCCGGTAAGAGGCAGAGGTGGGGTCTGAAACCAGGTCCATCACACTGGAGAGCCTCTGCCCTCGTTTGCTAACGCGTAGTCCCTAAGCATCACAGCTGCCTTCTGGTGGCCCTGAAAAATTTCTGGACTGGCTTCCGGGCCAGCAGATTTCTTCCTGTTTCTAATGTTACCCAATACTAATCATGACCAGGAAATATGGGGTTTTTGGCAGAGAAAGCTTACAAGATGCCTGAAGCTAATATCGGGGAAGCGGGGAACCCTTCCTAAAAGGAAGTCATGGAGAGCAGCAGAAGCCATGGCTTGGGAGTTTCTTGTATCACTTGAATGAAGACAGTCCATTTGTAAGTGCTAACACAGTCTCTGCTTCAAGTTCACCAATATCAGTTATTCACAAGGAATTAAAGCTACTGTGGCTCTCCCTGCCCTGGAGGGTGAGAAACGGACCTTCCTCTGGGCCTCTACTGAGTGTTTGGCTTTAGTCTCTTGAACATCAGCGCCCTCTGGAGGTGAAGGTCAGAGAAGCCAATGCAAGAGAGAAGGACCCACAGAGCTTTCTGCTCCTGCCTCCAAGTGCATTAGACAAAGGGCTGGCGGATTTTGGAAGAACTTTTCCCCTAGTGGGACCCCGAGTGTGAAATATCATGGCACCACCCACAAGGAAATCAAGTGGTCCCTCAAGTCCATATCCAGGTTTGTCCCACCTGAGGCATCTTCCCGACTGTTCCATCCTGTTTACCTGTCTCAGGGTAATGTAGGGATCCAGCAGCAGCCTTTCACCAAGGGGGAGGGTAGGGATTCTTGGTGAAAAGGCAGTATCATTACACACAGAGTCTGTATATTCTCTTCTTTTCTTTTTTTAGGGCTGCACCTACCACATATGGAAGTTCCCAGGCTAGGGGTCGAATCGGAGCTACAGCTGCTGACTTACACCACAGCCACAGCAATGCAGGATCTGAGCCGCATCTGTGACCTACACCACAGCTCATGGCAACGCTGGATCCCCGGCCCACTGAGCAAGGCCAGTAACTGAACCCACATCATCATGGATACTAGTCAGATTTGTTTCTGCTGTGCCACGATGAAAACTCTCAAGTCTGTCTTCTTTGTTTAAGATAACAAGAAAACCTAGAGAGGAGATGCAGATTCATGCCGTGATGGTGTTCCTGCCCGGCAGGCCTAAGCCAGTGGTGGTAGGAGCTGGGGCAAATCCAGCCTAATGTTGATTGAACACCTACCGTGTGCTGGGTTATACTTAAAAACTCATTGATTTCCTTAAGAAGAAGAGCACTATACTTTGCTTCTTTTTAAGCCCTGGGTTGAGTTCATTTCTAAAAGACAGACTTGTCCCTTCATTAGAATGGCTCATAGTAGGAAGAGGAAATGAGGTAGTACTACAGTCCCAACAGGGTGAGCCTGGTGGATATTGTGCCTGTGGTTAGGGTTGAGGGTCAGGAGAGGGATTCTCAGTCTCTAAGCCTTCTCTTTCTCTTCCCAGTAAGAGCGATCTAAGAATTCAGACTTACCATCAGGCCTAGAAAGCCGTTGTTACTGGTCTGTACATGTTTGGAAAGCTAGGCTTTGATTGCTTTCCTCAGTTCAGTAACCACCTTGTAGTAACAATTCTGGTGACTAGATCTGTGCCTTCTTCCTGTGGCTGAGGCCCTGACTTGGTAATTAAAGCAGACACCTGGTGTTCCCACCCCCATCCTTTCCACCCATACCATTACTGAGCTCACTGGTTCAACCTGCAACTGCCAGCACCTCTCTCCACTCACCTCCTGGCAAGCCAGACATGCTAGGGAATTGATGGCCACCTGCCCAGAAGCCTTCAACCAATAACTGTAGGAAATTCAATATACCATCTACAGAACTTAAGGACAGTGTGAAACCTAGTACATCTGCAAGATCATGTTCAGAGGCAATGCTCAGAAGCCTCTTTCTTTAGAATGTCCACAAGTGTCTTAAAGGCAGATTGGGTCTTTATTAGGATTTCAGGAGTTCCCTGGTGGCCTAGTGGTTAAGAATCTAGTGTTGTCACCATTGTAACCTGTGTTCAATATCTGGCCTGGGAACATGTCGTGGGCACAGCAACAACAACAACATCAGCAACAACAACGAAAGAATTCCAAAATCCAATGCCAATATCAGTCAATAACTCTCATCGAACAATATCATGCTATTGTTAGTATTCATTGGGATTTAGTGCTCAATCGAAAGAGATTCCAGCCTGGTGTGTTTAGCAGACTGTGGTCTCTTCCATTCAATCCTCTAACTTGGAATAGGTTTTGTATTAGTTATCTCTTGCTGTGTAACAAACTGCCCCAAACTTAATGGCTTAAAACAATAGTCATGTATTATCTCTCACAGTTAGTGTGGGTCAGGAATTCAGGACTGGCTTTTCTGTGTGGTGACTCAGGGTCTCTCATGAGGTAGGCCAAGGCTGCAGTCATTGGGAGACTTGACTGGGGTTGAGGGTCCACTTCCAAGGTTGCTTACTCAGAAACCTGGCTGTTGGTGAGATGCCCCAGCTGCTCTTCACATGAGCCCCTCCGCAGAGCTGCTTGAGCATCCTTACAGCATGGCGGCTTACTTACACCAGAGTGAACCATCCAAGGGGCCAAAGTGGAAGCTACGATGCTTTTTCTGACCTAGGCTCTGAAATTATACTGTTGTTTCTGCTTCATTTAACTGGTCACACAAATCAGTCCTGATTCAGTGTGGAGGGGGCCACACAGGGAGTGTGTGGCTGATGGTGGTCTTCGTGGAGGCTGGTCACCATGGGTTTCTAGGGAAAAGTTCATTCCATGTAAGGGTTTACAGCGAAGTCCCCTTGTGGCACAGCCAGTTGAGGAGCTGGCATTGCCATAGCCATGGTATGGTTTCGATCCCTGGCACGGGAAATTACACATGCCGCGAGTGTGGCCAAAAATATGGGGGGGAGGGTTGGTTAACAGGAGAAAGACATGAAACAACAACAGATTCAAGTTACTTTGGAAAGCACCCAGTGACTGGAAGACCAGAAACATTTAAAAGGTCATTCTTATTCGTAATTTCCCATAATGCTAAGACAACAGGTAATAGTCTGCAAACTTTTGTCAAACATTCTACCACCCACAGGAAAGCTCTGCCCTGATATCAAGGTGGAAAGGTTTTTTGTTTGTTTGTTTGTTTTTTGGCCTTTGTCTTTTTAGGGCTGCACCTGCAGCATAGGGAGGTTCCCAGGCCAGGGGTCTAATTGGAGCTGTAGCTGTGAGCTTATGCAAGAGCCACAGCAATGCAGGATCCGAGCTACATCTGCAACCTACACCGCAGCTCACGGCAACCCCGGATCCTTAAGCCCACCAGGCGAGGCCAGGGATTGAACTCACGTCCTCATGGATGCTAGTCGGGTTCATTAACTGATGAGCCACAGCAGGAATTCCAAAAGCAGAGAGTTTTGATGTGGAAGAGTCAGCAACCAGACGGCTGCTTTCTTCTAAAATCCAGGGATTCTCGGAAATCTAAGTCAGAGTCTTGAGCCCCAGAGTCAGGCCGGGCTGAGGTGTGGGTCCTGCTACATATGGGCATTTTCTGGGCTGGGATAAGGCTGCACAGAGGAGCCCTTTGTTATGCTCTGGGCAGAAGGAGTCCTCTGGCCTGATTGCCTCAGGACTTGTTTCCTGGCTGGGAAGCTTCCACCACCCGGTGGACAGAACTCTCCAGAACAAACAGCCTCATGCCACCCAGCTTTGAGCCCTGGGCTGAGTGCCGTGCTCCAGGCAACCCAGATGAACTGTGGACTCACCATCGGTGGCAGCCAATCCCTGGGCTCGAAGACGTTTTCATGTTCACTAAGTCCCTGTTATCCGGGCTCAAGTTCCCGCTGCAGGAGTGGGAAAAGAAAAAAAGCAAAATCTAAGGAGGCAGCACTGCAAGAAACCAGGGCAAAGAAAATGGTAGCAATTAACAGGCTGGGCTCTATTTCTCCACCATGGACAGAGACTGGGAGCGCCAATCTTATGTTATGGGAAGTAGTCCCTTCAGCCACTCAAAAATAAAATAGGAGTTCCTGCTACAGTGCAACAGGATGAGTGGTGTCCCTGCAGTGCCTGGGTGCCGGTTCGGTCCCCCCGGCCTGGCACAGTGGGTTAGAGAATCCGGCCTTGCCGAAGCCCATGGCCTAGGTTGCAGGTGTGGCTCAGGTCTGACCCCTGGCCAGGGAAATTCCTTGTGTGGCAGGGTGGCCAAAAAAGAAAACAATAAAATGAAATAATAGTGCTATGGGATTTTCAAAAATGACAGGGCTATGCTATGCTTCATGCCGCAATGTGTTGTAATACATTCTGTTTTCACTTTGTCACAATAACTTTCTGAGGTTGGTTGTATTTGCCTCTGGACTCTCTAACTAAAATGGCAAAAAAGAAAAAAAAACAAAAACCTCTTTCTCTCTCCTGTTTTATTGATTGATTGATTGTCTTTTTAGGGCTGTACCCGTGGCATGTGGAGTTTCCCAGGCTAGGGGTCAGGTCGGAGCTACAGCTGCCAGCCAACACCACAGCCACAGCAACACAGGGTCTGAGCTGTGTCTGCGACCTACACCACAGCAGACGGCAACCCCGGATCCTTAACCCACTGATGAAGGCCAGAGATCAAACCCGCAACCTCATGTTTCCTAGTTGGATTCGTTTCTGCTGAGCCACGATGGGAACTTCCTTGTTTCTTTTCTTGTCCCTCTGCTCGTCTTAAAGGCAAGGCCTCCAGAACAGGGTTTGTGTCTGTTTCACTCTTTGCCACATTCCCAGTGCCTAGTAAATATGTCACATGTAATTGCTGACAGATAAGTTGTGTTGAGTCAGCCATGAACGATTACATGCCTTCCCACAGGGCTTCCGAGTCTCAATCCGATGCCCTCTTCATTGTGCGGTGCTCCCTCCCCGTTTTCTGAATCAAGAGCCAAAAGCCCAAGTCTGAGGACACTGAGGCCCCATGGCTGCAAAGCTGCGTAAAGGAAGAGTTCACGTCAAAACCCAGAGCTTCTGGAATTTTGTTCCTCGGCCTTGTTCTTGCTGCCACAGGCAAGCTAAGGATTTTGTGCCAGTACATAAAGTTAATGCCTAGGTTGGAGGCCATCTTTTTGCTTTTTCCGTTGTGGCTGGTTGGCTTCTCGGTTCATAGGTCTGGAAATGCACTTTGGGTCGAACCCTGCACGATCACACCCACCCTCTGCTATTCTACCTCTGCTATCAAAATGGCCTTGGAGCTCCCATCGTGGCTCAGAGGGTTAAGAACCCAACACAGTGTCCATGAGGATGCGGGTTCAATCCCAGGCCTTGCTCAGTGGGTAAAGGATCCAGGGTTGCAGCTGCGGCTCGGATCCAGTGTTGCTGTGCCTGTGTTGTAGGCCAGCAGCTGCAGCTCTGATTTGATGTCTACCCCAGAGAACTTCCATAAGCCGCAGGTGTGGCCCTAAAAAGAACAAAAATGGCCTGTAAGGAAAGAGCTTGCACACAGTTACATGCTGCTCAGATGTACATATAGAAGTTTGGTATGTGGGCAGAGCTTACATCTAGAGCTGTGAGCAAAATACCTGAAACAGTATTTCTATTAAGCCCCATGGAAGTTCAGAAGAGATCTTGTTTGTCATGATTACATACTTTCAGGGTCCAATAGACAATTGCTCATCCATCTTTGGCTTGACCTAGGTTTTCTTCTTTGCCTACCACCTGGCTTTCTTCTTTGCTTCCCCACCTTTGTCCCGCCCGAGGGCTGAAAAGTAGCTGTCAGGATTGAACATGCCTTGTAAACCACCCAGGAGCCCTGGCTGCCAAGCTGGGAAAGCCACAGCAACCACTCCCTCATGGCCATGTGCTCGCAGAGCCAAGAACAGTCAAAACACATCAGCCGGGAGTCCACCCTTGCAAGCAAACAGATCGCTCCAGCTTGTATCACTAAAATAGCTTGTTGGAGGGGTCCGGTTCTACTGAGCAGAAACACATGTTTATACCCAAATGACTCAGTTCAGCATGTTCTCCCTGAAAACAGGACTGGAGCCCATGAGCCTTTGGCCCTGGTGGATTCGTTTTACAGGATCCACCTTGCCCATAGCTGCTGGAGTGAACTGCCTTTCCAGGTCTTTCCTTTGCATCTCAGTGGTGGAATAAAACAGCACGGCTTGATAAACTCCTTGAGCACTACAGCAATTAGGCAGAAAATAAACTCAGTGGTGCAACAAAACAGCACTGCTTGATAAATTCCTTGAGAACTACAGCAATTAGGCAGAAAATAAATGCTTTTTTCTTTTCCCCCTTGGGGGGCAGTTTGGTCCCTGACTATACTGCATGTGTAAAATTTCCCAATAACTTGTTATATTTCCATGTTATTTTTTCTTCCCTTTGGAAAGACACCAACAAGGGGAAAGAATCAATGGAAAGATCACAAGTCTTGGGATGTGAGTTCCGATCCTAGATCTGCCATGTATTAACTGTAAGCCCTTGAGTGAGTGGGTTAACAGTTCAAAACCTCCTGTTTTGGTTTTCGTCTATAACCCCCGTACAGTCACAACTGTCTTGCAGGGTTATTATTAGAGCCTGGAGAATGTGAGTGTGAAAACTGAAGGGCCCAGTGGGTCACAGGTCTTCATGCCTGGCAAGGATTAGTGTCACCGTCATTTGTTAAACAGCTACCGTGGGTCAGGGTCAGGGTCAGGGTCAGGGTCAGGTTCAGGGCCAGGGTCAGGGTCAGGGTCAGGGCAGCTGCAATCAGACTGAAAGGCAGAGGAGAGGAAGCTGGGGGGAATCTTTTGTCACTGCAGAGTTTTAGTTTCCTTGGATAAACGGGGCCTTAGCTTTTATGTCTTAAAAAAATATGGGGAAATGCCATTCTCCTCACTTTAAAACCAAAGACTCAGTATTTTGAAGAGCGTGCTGTAGCAGGCACTCCACTAGGTTTTCCTTAAAATACAACCTGACTTTTCCCAACTCTGGTTTGTCGCTCAGGTCGCGCATGTACGGAAACAGAAGCCCAAGAGACTGAGGAATTTGGACAAAATCCTGACACTAGTGAGTGGCGGGGTTGGCACTCTGAGCCTGAATTTCTTAAAAATGGAAATACAGACGATTTACAATATTGAGTTAGTTTCAGGTGTCTAGCAAAGAGGCTATATATTCTTTTTCAGATTCTTTTCCATTAGAGGTTCTCACAACACACTGAAGGGAGTTCTTGTTGTGGCTCAGTGGTAATGAATCTGACTAGGGTCCGAGAGGGTGCAGGTTTGATCCCTGGTCTCTGTCAGTGGGTTAAGGATCCGACGTTGCCGTGAGCTGCGGTGTAGGTCACAGACACGGCTTGGATCTCACGTTGCTGTGGCTGTGGGGTAGGCCGGCAGCGGTAGCTCTGATTCAGCCCCTAGCCTGGGAACCTCCATATGCCGTGGGTGTGGCCCTAAAAGAACAAAAATAGAAAACAAAACTTAAAAGTACTGAGTTTATTATCATTTTTTCACCTACGGATGATGTTATAACTACAGGCCTAGATGCCTGAGATATTTGGGATATAAAGAAAGTAGTAGGAAACCATCCCTCATGTTTGAGAGTCAAAGAATCTCTTTGGGATCTTGTGTTCTTTGGCACATGAAAATTGCCTTCCCAAAATAGAAATAATGTTCCCTTTTTAAAAAAAAAAGACATTAAAAATATAATTAGCCTTTCCTTTGGAAAACGAAAAAGAGAAATGGGAGGGTGACCCCAAAGCATTGTGCAGACTAAATGAAATGACTAAAAAAAGAAGCTTGGGAAGTAAAAGACATGATTTAGGTATAAGGCAGCGTTGTTATGTGTATTAGGGTTAGTTGTGGTATCAATGCACCACTGCCGCGTCTCAGGTGCTGCCATCCGGGCAGAGAGAAGGCGGAAAGATCACGCGAGCGAGCAGCACTGAGTGGGGGCTGGGACAGGAGCCACAGCGGTCTGGAGGAGGACTCTGCCGGGGGCGATGCCAGCAGGTAGCCTGAAACTCAGAGCTCTCTAGATGAAAACCAAACACCTCGGAGGTGACTTATCTTTCATAGTATTTGCAGTGTCCACCTGAGTAAATGAAAGTGTCCTGAAGTCACCTGCTCTCTCCTGCACAGGTAGGGGTGGGTACCAAGAACACATGTGAATTCCATCTCTACAGATGAGGAAATTGAAGTCTCCTGATGTGTTCAGCATCTGGTAGGAAGGGCGTGGTGGAGACCAGATCTTTCCAACTTGGGTTAAGGAAAGTGGGAAAAAACCAGCATTTAGAGCCAATCACTCCTTTGACTCGTGATGTGAATTCAGACAACTTACACTGAGCCTTTAAGAGCCTTATCTTTTTTTTTTCCATATGTAAGAGGAAGGCAAAGAACAAAACATCATTTACATTCTTTGAGGTAATGAATTTAACCCCTTTCTTTTCCCAGCAGAAACCAACAAAGAACTCACATTTTGTGCTCTGGAAGGAAGGGAAGATTTTTGTTTCCCCCTTTACTGGAATGAAGGTGTAAACAGCTTCAAAGGTGGGACTAGTGGGCTTTATTTTCTCTTTGTACTCTCGGCCACTGTCAGTGAGCCTTGAACTTGGGAGGCACTCCAGAACTATTTTTGAAGCTGAAAAATATCACCAGGTTGTCAGTGAAATGACAGACTGTCCCTCTGTCTCCCCATCCCATTTTTACAGTAGAAGAAAGATCAAAGGAACACCATGCAAGAGAGTTTTGCTTTCTGGTTGGGTCAAGTAGCTGCTATTGAGCCAGCTCTCATAACGATGCAAACTGTAGGAGTTCCCGTCATGGCTCAGCGGTGATGAGCCTGACTAGTATCCACGAGGACTCTGGTTTGATCCCTGACTTTGCTCAGTGGGTTAAGGGCCCGGCATTGCTATGAGCTGTGGCGTAGGTCACAGCCTTGGCTCGGATCCCACCTTGCTGTGGCTGTGGTGTAGGCCGGCAGCTGCAGCTCCAATTCGATCCCTAGCCTGGGAACTCCCATATGGCTTGGATGCAGCCCCCAAAAAGACCGAAAAAAAAAAAAAGATACAAGCTATAAGTGGTGGAAAAAACCTACTGAAAAACCTAGTTACTTGAAGACACTAGAAAGTGAATAAACATGGACAGTGGAAGAGAGAAGATTCATGTACAAAGTGGATGGCATGGGGTACATTTCTCTTTATTTTTATTTTATTTTTTTAAATTTACAGATTTTAGCCCAAGAGCAGGCCCCAAACTCTGGCCTGTGAGGGTGAATAAAGCTGGTGGAAAACGGTAACCTGGCTGGAAGAACCAAAAGACAGAATCCAGGGCAACCAAAACTGCTGGAAAGTGAAGAGAAAATCCCGAAAAGGATAGAATCGGAGAGGGAAAAACTCCACTTTTTCTAAACTCCGCCTAAATCCCTGACTGATCCCTGAATCATATACTCAAGGAATGAACATTTAGAGAAATCAGTATTCTTCAGCAGAATGTAACAGAATCCAGAGTTACTATAACATATTTTTCATACTGTCTGAAATATAATCTGAAATTGATTGATGTATGAAGAAATAGGAAAATCTCATCTATATATGAGGAAAAGTGAAAATATATAACATTTTCATATGGAGTTTCTAATGTTTGTGGATGTAATACATATTAGAACTATGGAATTAAAGATATGTTTCTATAGTCCACATGAAGTGGTACAATTTTAACTCAAGACTGACTGAAAGACTAAGAATATACCTGGTCATGTATAGCAAACGCTAAAACTGTAATGCAATAGGTACAGCTAGGCAGTCAATAAAGAAAATTCAATCCCAAATTATTTTCATCTGGTTCCTGCCTCTCAGATATGATTCCTTTTGCAGATTTTCAGGTCCACCCAACAGCAGTCTCAGATTATAACCACAACCCATAAAGAGGCTCCCCAGAGACCCGACCCTCTCTAGCCCTCATGAGAACAAGAAGGAAAGACATAGAATTCAGAAGGGACATCCTAGATTTAGGAACACAGGCAAGACTAAGGGCACGTAAACTAAAAAGGGCAGAGTCGCTGGAGTGGAAGGATGGGAAATGGGTAAGAAGCTCAGGATGCTTTTGTTTAAGCCTGCTTCCTGTAGCTGGTTGGCCCAAGGCTGAGAGAGGGAGGTGAGGACCAGCCATGGCCAACCGCAACCGGCATTTTGGACCAAGTTGGGTAAACACGTTAGCATGCTGCGAACTGTGCTTCCAAGATATTGCAGAAGGAAGGAAAAGAGCAGAACAACAGTCTCTTCTCTCTTCAACCTGGTGTTTTTGCACCTGTGTTGCTACGTCACGACGTAGGAAACGTTGCATAACTTGATTGTCATCCAGCCCTGGGTCTATTCCTGCACCACATACTCCCTGAGGATACAGTTTCGAAGTCGGTGCTGGCTATTTCAAAATCAGTAGCTGGGGGTGGGGGAATGAAGGCACCCGAGAAGTCCACACTAAGCCAGCCCCCACTTCCACATGATTTGTGTCTAAACAAAGAATGGCAAAGACTGAAGAAATCTTAGGGATGCAAGTTCAACCGGAACCACCAACCATCCTGTGGCCGAGACCCGGGGTTGCTGTGGCTGTGGTGCTGACCTGCAGCTGCGGCTCTGATTCGACCCGTAGCCCGAGAACTTCCATGCGCTGCAGATGCGGCCATAAAGAGAAAAAAGAGAGAGAGAGAGAGAGCTCCGAACCGGGAGACAGGAAGACTGGGGTGATGACGGAGGCCAGGCGGTGGAGAGAGCTCTGGCCAAGGAGTCAGCATCTCATCCAGATCCTGCATCTAACTTCCCAGCATCTGGCCACACCAAGCCCTCTCTTTTTCTTTTCTTTTCTTTTTTTAATTAAAGATTTTTTTTCATTATAGCTGGTTTACAGTGTTCTGTCAATTTTCTACTGCACAGCAGGCTGACCCGATCACACACATATATATACATTCCTTTTTCTCACCCAAGCCCTTTCTGAGCTTCCATTTCTACACCTGTAAAATGAAGTCGTTTTTCAGACTTGTTTTAACTGAGGCCCTTTTCCCAAATGAATCTAAGGGGGTGGCTATAGTTGGAAGTACCACTGATCTGGCTGAACTTGGGGTGTGAAACCAAGACCCTGACCTGCTCGGCTTTCCCCGACGCCCCCTCAGAATTCCCTCGGAAACCTCCTCCACCGTCTTGGGGCTCCTCAGAGCGGAGTCTGATAACACTGTGTTCAGGGACCAGTGAGATCAGTTCCTGTTCCAGCATTCTATTCCAGCCCAGAAGAAAGCTCTGCCTGTATTTCCCTATTGACAATGTGACAAGGAAAGTTTACTCATATGGAAACAACCGGAGGTGGCTTTTGGGTGCGCCCTGTTCTCTTTCTAGCCTGCAGGGCCGCTGGAATCAGCAGAAGCATCGAGAGAACACAGTCAGCCTCGCTCTGGGCAGCGCGGTTCTACAGCGGAATTAACAGGCTGCCAGGATTTTAACACGAAGCAGGCACCCCTGACAAACTCTGACAAATGATCAGGGGTTGTCTACACAGGGCCGGGAGCCCGCGGCAGCCAGCTGGGCCTAACTTCCTGATGAACATGACGGTTCCAGACCTGTCAATAGTCCAGGACTGGAAATGAATGAATTCTAGCAGTATTCGGAACAACGGAGCCCTTGTCCTCTTTATTAGAACTGTTATCCTCTTGATTACTGTGACTGTTATTCAATTGCTACGGGTCTTCAAGCCTGAAACAGCCCACTCTCAAAACACAGGTGCGGGAAGGCCAGTGGCTGTAGAAAAGAAGGAAATTTAGGGTCTGACAGATCCAAGTTGGAACCTCAGTTCCTAGCTCTTATTAGCTGTGTGATCTTGGTCTGATTGCTGTTTGGTTTGGTTTTGTTTTAAACGTGTCTGAGCTCCAAGCTTCTTCGTTCTGTAACGGAAGTAAAGTGCAAATAGAGCTGTATTTAGTTCTGTCGATGGAAAAAATCAAGCACCACCTAAAAGTTGCTAGTTATGTTTTATTCAGGGATCTTACTGGGGACTACAGCCCAGAAGATAGCACTGAGTGTCTGTTCCAAACAGGTAAGGGAGGTGACTCGGCTGGGTAAAAAAACAAAAAACACACAAAAAACCCTGTATTCAAAAATCAAGAACAGACACTAACAGATGTTTTAAGTGGTGTCAGGAAGAAAGCTTTCCATGCAATCGTTTGGTGTCTCCATTACCTTTATTAATATTTTGGTGTGCCTGAAATTATCTAATGCCTAGAACAGTCCCTGGCAAATGGCAATAAAAGCTAGCCATTATTATCATATCCCCCAGTTCTATTTTCTATAGTTAATAATGTGTATTTATTGAGCACCTATTAAGTGTCAGGCACTATTCTAACATACTACAGGTATTATTCACTTAGTCCTTACAACAACCCTGTTTCGTGGATATATCATTAAAAATGAGGCAATTGGAGTTCCCGTCATGGCTCAGGGGAAATGAATCTGACTAGCATCGATGAGGACGCAGGTTCAATCCCTGGCCTCGCTCAGTGGGTTAAGGAAAGAGCATTGCTGTGAGTTGTGGTGTAGATCGCAGATGCAGCTCAGATCCCGAGTTGCTGTGGATGTGGTGTAGTAGGCTGGCAGCTACAGCTGCGATTCAGCCCCTAGCCTGGGAACCCCCATATGCTGCAGGTGGTGCAGCCCAAAAAGACACACACACACACACACACACACACAAATGAAGCAACTGAGGCTCAGAGAGGTTAACTAGCTGATCCAAGGATACACAGCAGACAAGCCATAGAGTTGGATAAGTTATGCATGTCTGCGTTATATTTTAATCGTCATTTCCACGGTTGCCTCTTCATGGTGGATGCTTCAGTGTGGGGCTGGACCCTTTGCAGCACTGCAAGGCTCTCAAGTATGCACAGTGATTCACTCCAGCCGTGTTTGTCTCCTCCCTGTCCTGGGATGAACCCTGCTCCTCATCTCAGATGGCTCTTTCTTCTCAGAATGGCTTCACCTCTTATCTCCAATCGCCCGATCCTAACCAGCCTTTAAGAGTCACATCAAGTCTTATCTCACCACGTAGGTGTCCCTGATCTCTTGCTGTACTTCACCTCTTCAGCAATGAACTCCTACGTCTTCTATTGTATGTCCAAGTCATTTCTGTCCCGAACAGTTTCCTGCCACGACCGGCCCTGACACACTCCCTTTGGACAGAGGTTATGTTTACAGATAGATCTGTTTCCATCAGCTAGACTGCAAGCCTGCAAGCACAGAATCAAGACTTGTTTCTATTTTTCCAGTATGTGAAGTAGTGCCTGACGCAAAGAAGATGCATCATAAAAACCTGTTGATTGGGAGTTCCCATCATGGCTCAGTGGTAAAAAAGTCGACTAGGATCCATGGGGATTCAGGTTCGATCCCTGGCCTCTTTCAGTGGGTTAAGATTCGGTTTTGCCACGAGCTGCGGTGTAGGTCGCAGAAGCGGCTCGGATCCTGCATTGCTGTGGCTGTGGTGTAGGCCGACAGCTGTGGCTCCGATTCAGCCCTTAACCTGGGAACTTTCATATGCCTCAGGTTCGGCCTTTGAAAGCAAAAAAAAAAAACAAAAAACAAAAAAAACTGTTGATTGGATGAATGAATCAATAACCATGTGTGTGTGTGTGTGTGTGTGTGCATTTTCTGTATTTTTTTCACACTGTAAGGTCCTTAAGACGCAGACCTGGTTTTCAATTTAAGACCCTCATGTTTAGCAAATGGTAGGACCTGGGCAGAAACATTCATGAAGCTGAACCGGAACTGTCTGTCCTGATGGATGGCTCCTGCTCTGGAAAAAGGACAGCTCTCCGTCAAAGGCAAGCAGTCCCATGTGACCTTAACATGGAATGAGAGACATTTTTAATCTCTGAGTTGGTTGCGTGACCGGCCCTCTGTGGGCTCTTTCCATCACTCCGCCTGCGACTGAATGTCCTTGACTTGACCTTGTGGGAATATGTCAACTGTGACATTCAAAGAGGGATGTTTGTGGGAAGAGGGGACCATGTGATGTGGAACAAACTTTATTTGTAGTCCCCTGACTCAGGAGTGACTTCTGGGAAGTAGCCAGAGGTGACTCCACCGAGAGCCTGGCCAGCCTCTTCAAAGACCAGACTTTTTATGGGGCGGAAACCACGTACCAGACCCTCAATCTTGGTGTCCTGAAGCCCTTTCCTTTAGCCTCCCCTCAGACTCAAAAGGCTGACTCAAGAGTTAATGATTAGGAAATAGTGTTACAGTTAAAAGCTAGTTAAAACCGTCTCCATGATGTTACGATGCCTTAGCCCTTGCACTTGTTACTAATGCAGACTTTCTAGTTAGAGTTCTATTGTACCTTGTGTTTTCTTTTGTCATGGAAACGCTTCCTAACACCCCTTACCTGTAAGCAATCTTCATACCCCAGAGAAGGTCGAGGGATCACAACCCCAAAGACAACCGGAAACCATCGCCAGACCCACTGATGTCGGAGTTGGCGACTCTGAAATGATCTGTGGATGAAGAATAATATAGACGCCTTAATTGATAAACCCTATCTTCCAAGCTAAACCTATAAACCCCCTTGCTATCCCCTCTCAATTCAGGATATAGTTTTGAGGCGTCAGCTTGCTGTGTGTCCTCCTTGGACTGGCAAAGCGAAACAGCTGTTCTTTCTCTTCCTCAAAACTCTGTCTCCGAGACTTAATTGGTGCCGGGGTACAGAGACCGAATTTTCGCTACAGGGAGGGCAGCAGGCCAGCTTGCCGGGAAGTGGAGAACAAAGGGACAGCTGCTGGCGGGTCCCACCCTGACCAGCGCCAGCGTTTTTCAGGCTAGTTCTTAGCATGACGTTTCTCCTTCAGGAGTTGAAAGCTGAGCTCAAGGAAGAATGATGCAGCCTTTTGTCCTGGAAGACCAAATTCACTTATTTCTACTAAAAATTAATTTTTAAAATGCATCCAAGAGCTTGTACCCCAACACACGCCTTTTTAACGTGAACCATCTGACCCCCCCCAACTTCTAAGTTTATCTATTTTTTGGAAATATACATGATCAATATTGGGAATTTTACAAAGAAATATAAATTTATCTTCAAAGAATAGGGAAATGTCAGTGGAGCGCAGAGCAGGGAGGGAGACTGTTTAGGAAAGTTCATTATGCTTTGGAGAATGTTTCAGCCTTGCTCTCAAAGCAGTGCCCAGATAACATCACGTTCAACTTCAAGGTCACTCTGTGTGCAATGCTGCTTTAAGCTGGAAAAGGTTAGGGCTTCTCGGCTTGGGGTCGGGATAGGAGAGGGGGGAATTCTGGGCATTGGCAGATGAGGGAAGTGCTTGTTGTCTCTTAATTTTCTTTGCTTAAGAAGAGAATAGACGACCACGTGGCTCTTTGAAGCTCTGTGGGAGCGTTTTCCTTGTGATCACAGAGAAAGCTCATGATTGTTCCTGGAATGCTCGTCTCACCATTTCACCATTTATTGTCCTTGGATTTAATGCCTGCTTTGCATTTGGAAGAAAGATTCATTCATTGCCGTGCCAAGAAATAAAGAATTCTATTGTCTTCCTGCCCAAATTGTTCCAAGACCATCTTTTTTTTTTTTTTTTTTCCTCTGAGGCTGAGCAAGGCCAGATAGCATCTTACTTGGCCACATCATCTGGTCCCCAAAGAAGATGTTGTGATCCCTTTTTTTTCCCCCCCTTACTTTTTCTGCTGCAATAATGTTTCATGGAGCAGACTCGGCCCTTTGGTACCAGGGGCTCCCTTCACCCCACGGATTCCCAGATCAGACTTACTGTAATTCTCCACCGTCATGATGGTTGTGTCACTGGCCTAGGCAGAGCCCGATGGGCCCTCGGTGGTCGCTAATTCCATCCACAGGGGGCAATGAGTGTAGCTGGTTTCCGTGATGGTACTTGCTTCATCCCAGACTCTTCCTTGATGACTCACCAGAACCAAGGCCGATTTAATTAAAATGAACATAGAAGGGTGAAAGAAAAGGGGGGGGGGGAGGAATTCCAAATAAGTTGGTTATTTCTTCAGAGGAAAACCAGCCCCTAGGGCTGCAGCCTAAATGGCTTCACACAGAATGTTCTTATTCATTTAGATGGTTTCTTTCCAGAGTTCTCATTGTGGCTCAGCGGAAATGAACTTGACTGGTATCCATGAGGACTAGGGTTTGATCCCTGGCCTCGCTCAGTGGTTTAATGATCAGGCGTTGCCATGAGCTGTGGTGTAGGTCGCAGACGCAGCTCGGAGCCTGGGCTGCTGGGCTGTGGTGCGCGCAGGCAGCTGCAGCTCCAGTTTGACCCCTAGCCTGGGAACTTCTGTATGCTGCGGATGTGGCCCTGAAATAAGAAATAAAAAAATAGAAAAGAATAGAAGGTTTCATTCCAAGCATCATGGCAGTGGTCATGATGTCTATTCTACGTCTGTCCTCTTTTTATTTTTCTTTCTTTCTTTTTAGGGCGGCACCTGCAGCATATGGAAGTTCCCAGGCTAGGGATTAAATTGGAGGTACAGTTGCTGGCCACAGCCACAGCCATAGCCAGTTGGGATCCAAGCCTTGTCTGTGACCTACACTACAGCTCACAGCAACGCCAGATCCTTAACCCACTGAGCAAGGCCAGGGATCAAACCCGCAATCTTACAGTTCCTAGTTGGATTCATTAACCACTGAGCCACGACGGGAACTCCAGCAACAGTGTTTCTTAAAGCCACTCATTTCCATGCTCCCTGATGACCTAGTTTCATCTTGTTTCCTCCTCTGAAATTTAACTCCTCTGAAATTCAGTGCGAACCACGTTCTTTTCAAGATCAAATAAACTGAACTTTCAATCTTACAACCTATATGAATGAGTAATGGGGGAGGGTTAGAGAACCTCTATCTTTCCCACTCATATTGAACATTCATATTAAATGTTTTCTTGAAACGATGTCACCAAGTGACAGTGTCTTTTACCCAAAGGATGAGTCTTAGAGTAAATTTCAAGACGTGAAGTGGGAAAGGGTCGTGTCACAGTTGGCCGGAATATATGCTATCATCAGGAAAATGTGAGGCCTTGAGGTGAAAGTGAGCTGAGAATTAGCTAGAACAGTGTTGCCCAGTAGAAATATCTTTTAGACATATACTCCCATGTGAAATTTAACATTTTCTGGGAAGTTCTTGTTGTGGCTCAATAGACATGAATTCAACTAGTATTCATGAGGATTTGGGTTTGATCCCTGGCCTTGCTCGGTGGGTTAAGAATCCGGTGTTTCTGTGAGCTGTGGTATGGTTTGCAGATGCAGCTCGGATCCCACGTTGCTGTGGCTGTGGCTGTGGCTGGCAGCTGCAGCTCTAATTTAACCCTTAGCCTGGGAACTTCCGTATGTTGCAAGTGAGGCCCTAAAAAAGCAATAATAATAATAATAATAATAGGAATAATAATAATAACAATAAATAAAATTTTCTAGGAGCCACGTTGCAAAAAAGCAGAAAAGCTCAGTGAACTAAATGCTAATACCACCTTTTATTTAGTTTAATCAAATCAAAATATTCTCATTGCAATAGTAATCAATATAAAAAAAGTATTTATGAGATATTTTAGCTGAATTTTTGAAATCAACTCTGTTTTACCTACTGGACTAACCACATTTTGAGTACTCGATGGCTAGTGGTCACTCTATTGCATAGCACACTAGAATCTCAGGGCAGAATGAAAACTCAAGTCATTAAATCCTACAGCTGGTTGACGGTCTGAAACCCCAAGAGAGCACCCAGGCTGTGGGTGGGACCACTCAGTAACAGAAAACATCACTTTTCAACCCTGGGATGCTCTGACCTTTAGCCAGTTTTTGGACTCTGATTTCCCCAGGCTGAAAGGAAACCCTTTCAACTACCCTAAGGCCATTGTAAGGCCTGAGTTTGTTTTTTAGGTTAAGCTTCCCTAGTTTTTTTTTTTTTCTTTTTAAGACCACACTTGTGGTATATGGAAGTTCCCAGGCTAGGGATCGAATCAGAGCCTCAGCTGCCAGCCTACACCACAGCCACAGCAACACAGGATCTGAGCCACATCATCGACCTACACCGCAGCTCTTGGCAGCACTGGATCCTCAACCTGCAGAGCGAGACTGGGGATCGAACTCGCATCCTCACGGACACTAAGTAGGGTTCTTAATCCACTGAGCCACGCCAAGAGCTCCTTCCCTAATGTTTTTAACTTCTCTGTATGAAGGCGAGGATGTCCAGAGTCGGGGGAGGCAGGACACGGTTATCTTTTAAGTGCTTTCCTGCTCAAATGTCCTATGACTTCAAATATCCAGCTGCCACACCTTGAAGACTCTGCATAAAGTGGAAGGGAAAAAATTCAAAGGAAGAACTAGACCAAGTAAATGGATGAGTCCTGTGTTCCTGTCCATGTGTTATAGAACCTAGAATCAATTAAAAGGGAAAATTGTGATGCTTCTGCATAGATCCACAGCCTCCGCTTGTTATAGATTTTAACCCCCTGCATGCGGTGCTGTTCTCTTTGGGGACTGCTAGAGCCTTTTCACCTGCCCTCCCATTTACTGTCCTCTATGCCACCCCAGTATATGGAGCCGCCCTCCAAAACCTCTCAGAGAATGACAAAAGAGTCATTGTTTCTGAGGGCGGCATTATTCGGCCCCCCCACCGCAGTCACTAGAAAGGAAAGCAGAACTCAGGTCCACTGGGTCTCGCCTTTCATGCCCCATCAATGCCTGCAGGGCAGGGCTAAGTAACCTCTTCAATTTCTTTCTGGTCAAACTTGCTTAAACCTACCCTCCTGATTTTTTTCTACCATGTCCCAGAAGGACCTGCCATTAACACCAAGGCCATGGGTTCAAAAGAAAGACAGGGAATTCCCGTTGTGGCTCAGTGGTAACAAAACTGACTAGTATCCACAAGGACGCAGGTTCAATCCCTGGCTTCATTCGGTGGGTTAAGGATCCAGCCTTGCTGCGAGCTTCGGCCTAGGTCACAGACGCAGCTTGGATCTGGCTTTGCTGTGGCTGTGGCACAGGCCGGCAGCTGCAGCTCTAAGTTGACCCCTAGCCTGGAAACGTCCACATGCCACAAGTGCGGCCTTGAAAAAGGAAAGACAAAAGGCTGCGTTCTGAATACCAAGACTTTCTTCTCGGCCACTCCCTCCCACTCTCAGCCGCACTGCTCCCTCCATGGTGTCCCTGAGTATTTCGGGAGAAGCTGGGCAACCAGATCCTGACAATGACTGAGAGCAAAGGGGAGGAGAAAGGGAGAGGGCAGGGGGCGGGGCGGGAAGGGGAGACAAGGAAGAACCGAGTCGGGTCCTCTTTACGGCTGTATAGATGCTGCTAATCTACCAGCGAAACCACCCAGCACAGCCACCGGGAGGCACAGATGCATGAAGGCACCCAGAGTCACGCTAGCCTTTCTGGAGCCTTGGTGAGCCTCAGAAAAGGCAGCCTCTTTGGGCAGATGTGGCACACGCTTTGGCAAGTAGATAGTGGGCTGGGTTTCGGCCGTGACTGGGCCAGGTGCCCTGGGGAAGGTACAAGCTGCACGGGTCCCTGGATGCCCTCATGAGGGTCCCCACGGCAGCTGTCTCCCTGCTGGGTGTTAGGTATGATCTTGGCCCCGGGCTGCTGGTTGCCCTCACCAGGGTCCCTCTCCTGCAGCGTCTAGGGGGGACCTGGAGGCAAGAAGGCCCTGACTGGTTATGGATTGGGGATCCCCGATCACACAGCCCCTTCTCCAGCCCAAAGAAGTCCCCAAGCCCCTCTTCTGTCTCTTTCTCTTTGCTCCTTGAGATAAGTCATGACATGAAAGGAAGCAAAGATGCTGGCCGTCTCTGCCCGCATCCTTCCCATTTACAACAAGTCTAAATGGCAGGGGCTGTCGGGTCCTTCCTGGCTGAGGAAGGGGTGGGAGCCAAGGCAGGCAGGAAAGAAAATGTTATTGAGCACTGTTATTTCACTGGCTCAGCAGATGAAAGCCTGCAGGCTTTTGGCTGAAGACAGCGCAGACAGCGACAGGCAGAGCCAGTCTCTGATCATTCCTCCTCATGTTTACATCAGGGGCCCTGGGCACTGCCCCGCTGGCGGCCTGGCGCTAGGAGCTGCTGGCTCGGGGCCTGATTGGAGAGAGATTCCAGGTTTTGGAACGAGCAGAGGAAATAAGAACAACATGTCCTGTTCACTGAGAGGGGATGGAGGCCTCTGGAGTGGCCAGATGTTTAGGTCACCACAGGCTGCAGGGCGACAGGTGATCCACTTCCCAAACCCAGGGCCTCGGGCGCCAGGAGAACCCCGGATCCGAAGCTGGAGGAGGTCCTTCAGTGAGATGCGGTGCTGCCCTCTGCCCTCCGCTAGGAAAATGGGAACCTGCCCTGTTTACAGATAAAGCGATCAAAGCCTGGCCTCATCTTGGGTGATCCAGCTAGAAAGTAGATTGAGGGAAGAAGGGAAAGGTGGAGATACACTCTCTGATCCCCTCTGTCCCCTCTTGGGGACACTCTGGCAACCTGGCCAACCTGGACCAGCATGAGCAACAATGTGGAAACAGTGCTTGCCTGTCCACCCCATACCTACCCCCAACCCATCCACAAGCCACCACCTCCTTCTCAGGTGTTGCCAGCATCTAATAAGCCCATAATCCCAGGCTTGAGTACGTAGCGTGAGTTACTTAGGGGAAATCATTGCTGTAAGAGCTGGAATAGTCAGGGAGAAAGGAGCCTTGGAAGGGAGAATTTGTTTCAGGCTTTAAAGTGTCAGCTGCAGGAGTTCCCATCGTGACTCAGTGGAAACGAATCTGACTAGCATCCATGAGGATGCAGGTTTGATCCCTGGCCTCGCTCAGTGGGTTAAGGATCCGGCGTTGCTGTGAGCTGTGCTGTAGGTCACGGACGTGGCTCAGGATGTGGCTGTGGCTGTGGCGTAGGCCGGCGGCTACAGCTCTGATTTGACTCCTAGCCTGGGAACCTCCATATGCTGCGAGTGCGGCCCTAAAAAGACCAAAAAGAAAAAAAAAGGTGTCAACTGCAATAAAAAAAAGAACAACCTGAGAATTATATTTTATTAGCAAACTTGGACTCGCTGAGGACTTAAGTCTGGGAGACAGCCTCTTATACAGTTGAGGGCCGGCTCTGCAGAGGTAGCAGAAGAACCAGGACACACAGGAGTTTTTGCAATAAAAACCAGGTAGTTGGAATATCAAACAATTCCTGTTAATGACAGAAAAAATAGACATCTCAAGTTGAATTCAACACATTTCTATGTGAGGGATGATGCACGAGTCTGGGCTTACTGAAGTCATTCCTTTTGACAGGCTGCCCTGATTATCTGGGAGCAGTATCCTGTTTTTCTCCATCCCGAATCCTCTCAATGCGCAATCAGGGGTGGCTGCAGTGGCTGATGGCTTGATGGCCTCAACATCCTTTGTTTACTGATATGGCGGGTGACATTCTTTGTCCGTAAAGTCCCTGTAGGATTTGATGAGATGGAGGAGAGGGAAATGAGCATTCCAGGAAGCTACATTTTTTTTTTAAAGTATTTATTGGAGTTCCCATTGTGGCTCAGAGAAACCAACCAGTATCCATGAGGATTTGGGTTAGATCCCTGGCCTTGCTTAGTGGGTTAAGGATCTGGCATTGCTGGGAGCTGTGGTGTAGGTCACAGATCCCAAGCAGCTCGGATCCCGGATCCCGAGTTGCTGTGGCTGTGGCATAGGCTGGTCGCTATAGCTCCAATTCGACCCCTAGCCTGGGAACTTCCATATGCCAGGGGTGTGGTCCTAAAAAGACAAAAATAAAATAAAATAAAATAAAATACATTTATTATATGTTAGTCATTAGCAAAGACCTCCATATCCACTATCTCATTTAATCTTCACAACCACTCTAGGAGGTAGGCATGAATTGTTCTAGGTTTATGGATGAAGCCTGTAGGGAGAGGGATAAAAGACTTCATTCAGCATCATCAGCTAATTAGGAGGAACTGGATTCAAATCCAGCAGTTGTCCCCCTGAGCCCTTATTCTTGACCCCTGCTCTATACTGCTTCTCGTGGTGGGACAAGAAAGAGGAGAGGGCCTTCGGAGAAGAAATGGGGGTGGAGGTTGACAGGCACAGTGGGCGTAAGTGACATACATTCTCTGTGGTCAGACATGGGTTAGGTTTTCAGTATTCTCCCGGGCATCTGCTGATGGCATTAGCCGTTATACTAATGCCATAGAACATCTTGCTGTAACACCTGAAGTGGGATCTGGCAAATTCAGGTTCATCTGATGTGCGGTCAGCTCATTAATGCAACGACCCGGATGAATCTGCTCATCACCAGTCCTACGAGACCCAAATTCCTAGTATTACAGGTGATGTGGTTTTACTCTCACTGTTTGTCTGTGTCCTTTATTAATTTGTTTATTCCCTGTGAACAAGGGTTGTTAGTATTTAGTTTCATTAAGCCCCTCAGGAATGGAAGGAACTCTCTCCAATTCCTTTGGTCCTCTCCACCGGCTCTCAAGTTGAATTAACTAAATCGGATTATTTAAGGGAATCATTTCACGAAGCATACATATATCAAATCATCCATTGTACACCTTCCACTTACGCAATGCTCTATGTCAATTACATCTTAATAAGGATGGGGAGGGGAAGAGAAAACATTTATTTTCAGTAGAGTTACAAAGAAGTTGGATTTCAAGGCCTCCATTGCCTTCTTCTCAAATGGTCCAACTCCTTTTAAGAATCTAAAGCAGCAATTTAAACTTATATTCTGGGACCCAAATAAAACTTCTAAAGTGACCTTCCTTTAAACCAGTAGGTCCAGGGGCTTTTATGCAGTGTGCCTATGGAGGGGAACTTCATCCTTTGAAATGTCTCAAGACATAAAGTTTGCTTGAAACCATGCATCTAAGGTCTTGTGATTTCTAAATCTGAACAGAGGACAACTAAGGCATGACTTCAAGATCAATAGTGAAAAAAAACTCATGAACCCAAGGTGGAAAGACCTGACTTCCAGAGTCTGCTTTTCCACCAGGCGTGTGCCTGTGGGTGAGCCGGCTAACCTTTCAAAACCTTGGTTTCATCATTGTGTAAGGGAAGAAAAAAATAGAACCCATCATAGGTGGTTGTTGTGAAATTTAACTGAGGAAATATATCCAAAGGATTTCCTGGCACTAGGAAATCTTCCATAACTGTGAAAATAGAAGGTGAAAAAAAAAAAAAAAAGAGTGGTATTGCCTCAGCTATTTTCATTCAAAGACTATTTGTGTCCCCTAGGAAGGAGTAGGTGACAAAGGAAGCTGGGTGGGAAGAGAAAGTGCTGTGGTGTGTTTGTTGTGGGACAGCCACATGGAAAACCACCTCAACAGGTTTGCATGAGTCAGCGGGGGAAACACAGGTGGTGCAGTGCCTGAAGAAATTCGCTGCTACCCACATCCCCATCGAGAAAGGAGACTCGCGTTTTCTCTGAAGGGCAGTTCTCCTTGTTTCTGAGTATAGAAACCTGTTCTGTAGATCCACACACGTTTTCCCACAGGCCACCCAAGAGGGTCTACCCTCAGCCAAAAGCTTCTTTGCTTTTCCTTGGATTTTGTTTTTTGTATCTAGGGATACAAGCCCACACCTGGAAGAGTCCAAATGACTAGAAGAACTGATATTAGTGCCTCTCTTAGTATCTCCAGTGCCTGAGTGGTCACTCTGAAAGACGGTGCCCTCGGAGAGCTTGGGATGTTGGGTCATGGTAAGCACAGGAATGATGCTCGCTGAGTGAGCCTGAAGGATCCAGGCTTTGTTTAGCTGGTCAGGGTTGTTGGCGCAGTTGGACTCAGCTTTGGGCGCTTCATATGCTGTGTGTCCTCCAACCAAGGTCATGGGAGTTGGGGTGGCTAAAGTGCCCCAGGTGAAGTGCCAGGAACTTTCTGTACCAGTGGCAAAGGATACCAGGCTCTTGATCCGTTAATGGCTTCCGTATAATGCTTGTACCTCATGGATTCTTTTTCTTTTTTTCTTTGTAGGGCTGCTGTGTCATATGGAAGCTCCAGAGCTAGGGGTCAGATTGGAACAGCTATTGCCAGCTTACGTCAGAGCCATAGCAACGTGGGATCCGAGCCACATCTGTGACCTATGTATGCCTCAACTTGTGGCAATGCTGGATCCTCAACCCACTGAGTGAGGCCAGGGATTGACTCGCATCCTCATGGATACAAGTCAGGTTCCTAACCTGCTGAGATACAATGGAAATCCCTTCATTGATTTTTATCTATTTCTGGTTGATTAAATAGGTGGGTCTCAACAGAATAGTGTAACTTCACAATTTTTAAAGAACTTGGTAGAAATCATGTGAAGCCCTTGTACGAGCAGCATGAACAATCTAGAACTGCAGACTCGGGGTCGGAGAGTCTATGGCTAATTAGTGTGGCTGCTCATTTTAGGTGTTGAGTCAAAGGGGACAGAGAATCCCCAGATATCTGGTCACAGAGTATGGTATTAACATCTGAATTGGGAGACAGAGTAAAGCACATGGCCCTCCCTAACGCAAGCTGTGGCTCTCAGCCAGTCATCTGAAGACCATGAACAGAACGAAAAGGCTGACCCTGCTCTAAATAGAGGGAACATCAATCCTGCTTGATTGATGGAGATGGGACACTGATTGAGATGGGACGCTGGTTTTTTCCAGCCTTCAGTCCTGGTCTGAAACATCAGCTCTTCCGGGATCTTGAGCCTGCTGGTTTTCAGACTGGAGCTTACTAACACTGTGTGCTCTCCTGATCCTTCCATCTTCGGACTCAGCCTGGAGCTGCGTGATGGCTCTCACGGGCCTCCAGCTTGCTGCCAGCCCATTGTGGACTTAGCCTCTGTAATCACATGAGCCAAGTCTTTTTAATAAATCTCTTTCTATCTATATAGATGTATGCATATATCCCACTGGTCCTGTTTCTATGAGGAATCCTGACTTGGCTAAATTAAAGACGCTTTGGTCTGGCTATGTCAGTATGTTCAGGCAGTCAAGGGGCCACTTAAATTTGCTTTTCCACATCTAAGAATCTGATCCCCAAACCCTGGCCTGCTGCCTGGCAGTGAACTGCTGTTATGGGAAGGAACCAGGAAAGAGGATATGGATTTATAAAGATAAAACTAGATCTCCTCCTAAAAGCTTCTTTTATGTAGATTTTTTAAAAAAGTTTTTGTTACAAAATTTTGTGTGTGATGAATTACAGATTAGGTCTCCAGCTTGCAAAATGTAAGTGTAAGAATGTGTCTGCTCAAATTTATGAATAAAGCCATATAGTATACAGGAAAGAAGCAGCAAATTTGAGAATACTCTGGTAAGACTGTGCTTTGACGTCTAAAAATTAAAGTTAAGTCTAATTGAACAAAGTCTTTTAAGAGGGGTTAGAATAAATTCCATGAGATGCTGTCGTGTGCAGAAGCCAAAATAAGTTCAGAAAAAAGTTAGCAATTTAGGAGTTCCCATCGTGGCTCAGTGGTTAATGAACCCGACTAGCACCCATGAGGACGTGGGTTCAATCCCTGGCCTTGCTCAGTGGGTTAAGGATCCAGCATTGCCGAGAGTTGTGGTGTAGGTGGCTGACTTGGCTCACATACTGTGTTGCTATGACTGTGGCGCAGGCCAGCGGTTATAGCTCTGACTGGATCCCTAGCCTGGGAACTTCCGTATGCTGTACCTGCGCCCTAAAAAGGGAAAAAAATAAAATAAAAAAATAAGGAATAAGGAAGAGAAAGCAGAAAATATCTGATTGACTGGAGCTGCATAGTCTGCCTTGTTCGGGGTGAGAAAGAACAAGGAAATAGATGTAGAGTTCAGAGCTGGTCTGATTTGGGGGACTGACTGACTCTACCACATTCCTCGTAGGATGGAGCGTTTACAAGCCCACGAAAGTTACCTAAGTTTGAGTTGCCCACATGGCGCCCCAGGCAGAAGTGGCTCCATCTTGGGCTCAGAAAATTATTTCAACAAATGTAACTTTTTCTTATAGATTTATAAGAACTGTTTCCATATTCAAGAAAAGGGTCACTTATGATTGAAAATAGTTTTCCAAGTAATTATTTGTTTTTGGATGCTATTCATTGCATTTTTTTTTGCCATAAAGACCCCTCCTTTTCTTTTCTTTTCTTTTATTTTCTTTTTTCTTTTCTTTTTTAGCCTCCCTGCAGCATATGGAGTTCCCAAACTAGGGATCAGGTCAAAACTGCAGTTGCAACCTAAACCACAGCTGCGGCAACACAGATATTTAACCCACTGTACTGAGCAGGGATTGAACCTGTGTCCTGGAGCTTCAGAAACGTGGCTAGTGTCCTTGCACCACAGCAGTAACTCCCCTCCTTTTTTTATGTAGTCAAATCCCCACTGTTTCCTTGTGTCATGTCTGGGTTATGGTCTTACTTTAAAGAGCATTTGTCATTAAATCAACAAATCAAGGCATGCCACAGCAACAGCTCCTTGTTTTCTTCTAGTCTAGTATCTTTACAGTTTCACATTTCATTTTAAAATCTTTCAGCCCAGATGAAACGGATTCTGCTGTAAGCCGCGAGCGGGGCTATGTATTTACACACCCTGTAACTGGTAAGAGTGGGTGCTCTTGAACAGACTTTAGAAATGATCCCTGAAAGTATAGTCTTAAAAAGTGGCTGCTTTTGTAGAAGATCTGTGGGCTGTGGAGCAAAAGTTGCAGGAGACACATGAACCTAGTTTGGTAATTTTGAGTTTTGTACCCCATTCATGTGAAATCCACCCCAAATTCACAGAAATAAGTCAATTCTTGGCCGTGATGGAAAAAAAAAAGGAAGATGGGCAGCCTCTACTCAGCTCCAGCCAAATGTCGCCAAGGCAGGAATATGAAAAGAATATTGACAGATCTGCCCATTTTGCCCCCAAAGAAGCTGAGATCTGGATTTCCGTGCGAAATCCCCAGATGTTTTAATGTTAGCAACCAATTCAGAGTTTTAAAAACATGGCCCACGCCAAGCAAAACACATCTGGGAGCCAGATGGGGCCCTCAGGGTGCCAGTCTGAGACCTGCGGTTGAGAAGCAGTTTCCTTTTACCCTCAAGATTCATTAAGTATCTCTTTGACGGGCTGCATAGCGTGGTCAGCCCTTATCACGATGGATTTTAACTGACAGTTGGTGGCCTAGTCTTTCTATTATATGTGAGCCTTTCTATTATGTTTTAAAGTTATAAGTATAAATATTTATGGATTTTGAGGTTCCCCAGGGGCCAGCGATGGTAGACATTTAATGTGAATGTCTGTGGAATGAATGAGTAGGTGAAAGAATGAATTCCGCCAGCGAGTAGAATCGCTGCCAAACATCTGGACAAAGTAGCTCAGGTCCCCGGAGGTTACCTGGCTTAGACCTTGTCCCCTCTTCTCCTCTCCGGCACCCAAGTCCCCAGGACACTCTCAGCGCCGCCTGAATAGCTGTTCCCCGAAGGGGTTTTGTAAACAGGACACCTCTTCCGCGTTGCAAATCTTGGCCGCTAGGGGTCTCCCTTTGCCTAAAGGACAACCCGAGGCCCTGGGGTCAACTTGTGGGTCGCAGAAAAACAAAAAATACTTAAAAAAAAAAAAAAAAAAAGAAGAATGCCAAATGCCTCATCTCAGGTCACATCTGCAGATGTCTGTCCTCTTGAAGAAGCTGAGGACAGCCGCAACGCCAAAGCAAAAGAGCCCAGGGGCAGCATCAGATGTATTTTGCTCCGGGGCAGCTTATCCACCCCGATGCACTCCCCGGCTGCAGAGTGACAGGCTCTCAGGTTTTAGCCTCTAAGCCATGACCGTTCTGCAGAAGCCTCGTCTGTGTTACTTTCCTCCGCTGCTTTGGGCTGATGGAGACATGCTTCTTACGGTTAAGGGTCTGGGACTCTAGCCCCGGCGCAGTAGATGCAGAGTTCCCGTGCGCTGGATCAGGACTAACCTCGCCGCTGCGGCTTCCTGAGCATGATGTAAATAAACACAGGGGCAACGCCCCGGGGCTTGTGGGTTTGTCTCTTTCCGAGCTTTCTGCTGAGCTTGGAAAGGTGGGCCGCGTGGTGCTGTATAACTCATTTTAAAAACAGGCAGAGTGAAGGGTAAAAAAAAAAAAAAAATCTCATCACTTTTTTAGTCCACAGCTCTCTCTTCTCTGTGTTATCTCTGACATTCAAACACAGTGCGTTCTGAACTGATGGAAGGCAGTGCATGGAAGATTGCCTGGCTCTATTAAATTCACCCAGGACCTTGAATTTAATGACGGTCGAAGCTTGCTTGAGAAAAATGGAACGGTGGATTCTGTGCGGTTTTGGTCGCTCTCCAATTTATAATGAAGGGTTCAGATGGTAAGAAGTTTTGTGTCTCTTCAGTACCCAGTACTTAGCCTTGCCTTTACCCTTTCTTTGGTTATTTTGCAAGGTTTGGACACTTCTCTTTGTATATCTCATCTTTCATTAAGAAGCAGCAGAGGAAGTTCCTGTCGTGGCTCCGTGGTAACGAATCCGACCAGTATCCATAAGGATGCCGGTTTGATCCCTGGCCTCTCTCAATGGATTAAGGATCCGGCGTTGCTGTGAGCTGAGGTGTAGGTCGCAGACTCAGCTCAGATTCAGCTTTGCTGTGGTTGCAGTGTAGGCTGGCGATTCGACCCCAAGCCTGGGAACTTCTATATATTGTACGTGGGCCCTAAAAAGACGGAAAAAAAAAAAGAATCAGTCGAGTATAAGTTCAGGAAACAGATTTTTCTCTTTCTTTCTTTCTTTTTTTTTGGTGATAAGTTTTTATTTCTTCTTTATTGGGGAGGCTAGAACCATTTTTATTTGATATTGTAGTATAGTTGATTTACAGTATTGTCCTAGATTCGGGTGCACAGGAAAGTGATTCAGTTATATATCATATAATCATTCTTTTCTAGATTCTTTTCCCATTTAGGTTATTACAGAATATTGAGTAGATTTCCTTGTGTCATGCAATAGGACTTTGTTAAAAAAAAAAAACAATAGGACTTTGTTGATTATCTATTTTATATATATAATGGTGTGTATGTTAATCCCAAACTCCTACTTTATCCCTCCCTCACCTTAGAAAACAGATTTTTTTTCCTTTTTTGACCACCCCACAGCGTATGGAGTTTCCAGGCCAGGGATCAGATTCCAGCCCTGCTTGCAACCTATGCTGCAGCTGCAGCAACACTGGATCCTTAACCCCCTGTGCCTGGCAGGGGATCCAGCCTGCATCCCAGCCCTGCAGCGACGCTGCCGCTGATCGCATTGCGCCACAGCGGGAACTCCTGAAAATGGATTTTGAAGCCAGGCTGTGTTAGTGTCCTGACACATCATTTCCTTAACTGCTCTGTGCCTCCATCTCCTCATCCATAAAATGGGGACCATTTTGGTAATAGCTTCACGGGTTGCTGAGAGTATAAAAGCACATGGAAACTACTCAGAACTGTTCTTGGAACACAGCTCTCAGTAAAGGTAGCTGATACTAAATGCCTGAGAGCTCATCTCTTTCTCTGTTTTACCGTCCAGGCCAGCTCCCCTTTTTGTAGATTGTTAGGCTTGTCTCTCGTGTGGTTGAGAGAGTCCCTGCAGTTTGGTGAACTCACCCCTTGTTTATTTGAATATCTTTTAATTAATTAATTAATTAATTAATTAACTTATGGTGGCCCCCACAGCACTGGGAAGTTCCTGGACTAGGGATCAAACCCGAGCCAGAGCAGTGATACCATCAGACCCTCAACCTACTGAGCCACTACGGAACTCCTGGATGTCCTTTATTGTAATGCTCAATAGTAACACCGTTATGCAATATCACTGCTCCCCCTCCCCCGTTTCCCATAAAGTTACACTGACCAAATTTTGTCCTCACGTTGTCCAGTAACTCCCCACCTACTTCTCCTAAGTCTTAGTTCTGCGTGTTAAGAGACTACGTCCATTTCGATTGTTTTGCCATGCTGTTAAGACTTACCATGTTACTCATTGTAATTTATATTTCACTTTCAACTGTTCCCCTCTTTATTTCTCCTTTCAGTTTTTTTTCCTGATTATATCCGAATTATTATTTTTTTTTAGATGGCATGTAACTCTTTTACAATCATGGACTAAAGCCACTCAAAACAGTTCAGAACCTATCTATCCCTTGAACTGACATATCACTCTGGGTGGCCCTTTGTGTTTGCAGCAAATGGATCAGAGCTTCTCAAAGATCGGGTTCAAAGAACATCCAGCCCTTCTGATGGGTGGACACTCCTGGGCGTGGGTTCACGTCCTTCTCAGGTCCACCTGCTGATCTAATTCAGATGTTGTCTCACACCCACAGCAGTCACTCAGGGAAAGTTTGCGGATGTCTGTATAGTAGTTTACATCTGCTAACCCCAACCTCCACTCTATCTGTGTAAGTTATTATATACAGAAAGAATAAACAGCAAGATCCTATTGTACACAACAGGGAACTATATTCAATATCCTTTGATAAACCATAGTGGAAAAGAGTATTTTTTTAATTTGCATATATATATACATATATATTATACATATGAATCGCTTGGCTGTATTCCAGAAACTAATGCATTATGAATGAACCTTCATAATGAAAAATAAAACTTCTGTTTACTGTTTCCTTTCTCCCAGGCCTCAGTTTCGTTCCTGCTTATTTACATGACTCTGCATTTTTCCCGGGAAACCAAGCCATCAGACCCTTCAGGAAACCAACACAGGCAAGCCATAGCTGGAGAGAGAAGGTTCAAGCCTCTTCCTCCGCCCCCAGTTTTCCTTCTTCTTCAGCACTTGTGGGATGCTGGACCCAGTCTGGCCAAGGAAGCTCTGGGGTCAGGTCATCAGAGAAATACGTGTAAAGGAGACCAGATGGCTCAGGACACATTCGTTTAGCTGCCTTCTCACCCTCAGGTGAGCACACCTTGTGTCTGCTTTCGCAGGTTAGCGTGTGAGAGTCTGTGTTACAAGGAGCATTGCAAGACCACCCAAGCAGCAACACTTCTCAGCTCTGCCTTTACGAAAGGTGGCTCTTCCTGGGTTCATGGCAAAGATGTGTCATAATGCCGACCCAGGGCTCAAGCTCATGCCTCTTCCTTCGGCTCTCAGTCCGCCGCAGTAACCAGAGAGCCCATCACCTAGCCAGGAAGTAGTGAAGAGTTCAGCACGGGCGTGTGTTAACAGATTGCTAGGAGGAAGCTAGAAGGGGGCATTAAATGGCTTGCTGGTGAGTCATCGGTAACGAGAAGCACACCCTCTTTGTGAAACAACCTAAATATGGGGCTTACAATGACCTGCTTCTATCAGATATGGAGTTAGCTGCTAGACACATCCATTGATTTAGATGCAGAGTTTCAGCAAAATCAGTGCACTCGGGAAATCATTGATGTCCTCTGGTGGCCTAATTTTCTAGCAGCCGCTCAGATGGTTTCAGTCCTACAGGGGGCTGTAGGGAGTCCCTTTGGTTCTGAGGGCCGTACACCAGCCCTCGGAAGTTGCTGGGCTTCATGACACGATGAGCTGGAGGCTAGTAACAGAGCTTCCATCTGAGGCACAAGCCCTCCCCACGCCGCGCTGCGGCCGCCTGGCCGTGCGGTCTGACCTTCTTACCCCTGCCCCTCGCCCCAGTCCCACGTCATAGCTGAGTTTCTCCCTAAGTTAGGAAGGAATTATCTGTCCCATTCTATAAACTCATTCCCACTGAGGGGTCAGTGACTTTCGTGCTCTCCAACCACTTGCATTTTAATACAGACAATAGGAAAAGGGCGGCACTGAGTAGAAAAGATGGCTTCTAATCCTAGGACCCGTAGACACTGGATCAACTGAGTGAGTGTATGTATTTCTAGAAGTCCTTGACCCTTTGTATTGAATGGAAATGGACATCTGGTCTCCATTTACAATTGTTGGATCCTAAAAACAGACAAAACCTTGCAGAAAGGCACATGAGGAGAATGGACTTGACTAAATTTTGAGATGGGTGGTATTCCACGCAGGCTGGTGGGGGACACAGGAGTGACGGTTGACACTCCTGGGGGTGGTCAGAATGGCGTCACCCTCTGGATGACTCTTCCACTGGACCAGATCCAGGCCCGGTCCTGAGGAGTCAGGATACGGACCCAGTGGCCTGGCTGGTGTTAGAAACAAGAGAGTCACATTGAGTCTAGACCCGCTCGACACTATAGGTCGTCAATATGACATTACGGCTCTAGTACTGTGGGAGTGTCGTTCACTCTAAAGAGCAAAAAGGAGTTCCCGTCGTGGCTCGGTGGAAATGAATCCCACTAGGAACCATGAGGTTGTGGGTTCGATCCCTGGCCTTGCTCAGTGGGTTAAGGATCTGGCGTTTGCCGTGAGCTGTGGTGTAGGTCGCAGACGAGGCTTGAATCCTGCATTGCTGTGGCTGTGGTGTAGGCTGGCGGCTGGAGCTTCGATTAGACCCCTAGCCTGGGAACCTCCATATGCCATGGGTGCGGCCCTAGAAAAAGGCAAAAAGAGAAAAAAAAATAAATTTAAAAAATAAATAAAGAGCAAAAGAGGTTTCTGTCAGAATTTAGTGCTCCAAAGACCATTTTCTCCTTCCTGAGAAAATACATGCTTCCTCTTTTCTGATAATAAGAGCAATGTACATAACCAGCTTCCTCTTTTCATTGGGAAGAAATTCTGTCCCTAGAATTAAGTTTCAAATTTAACAAAACGGTGCAACTACCTCCTAGGTTTTTATTTACACACTTGTTCTCAGTTGACGCTCTACTTTTATAGTTTCCCTTTCTCTTTTATAGTGCATGTGGTTCCTATCGAGAACTTTTATAGTTTATGTTTCTTTCCTTTTTTTTTTGTCTTTTGTCTTTTTTAGGGTCACACCCACAGCACATGGAGGTTCCCAGGCTAGGGGTCCAATCAGAGCTACAGCCGCCAGCTTACATCACAGCCACAGCAGCGCAGGACCCAAGCCTTGTCTGTGGCCAACACCACAGCTCATGGCAACGCCAGATCCTTAAACCACTGAGCAAGGCTGGGGATTGAACCTGCAACCTCATGGTTCCTAGTCAGATTCATTTGCGCTGTGCCATGACGGGAACTCCTGGACGGCTCCTTAGAAGGAAACTTGGTTGAAGGAAGTTGGTAAGTTTTAGCTCTAGGTTTTTTAAGGGCAAAGCATATACCGAAAACATTCGCCATGGGCATATACAGCACGGCCCTCTTTTGCCAGCCCCATCCACAGTGTTCCACCCGGAAGTCTCGGGTGCCTTTATCTGGGAAAGTAGCGGGTTGTGAATCTTCAGCCTCCAGTGAGAAAGTCAGAAGAAGAAAACTAATATCTACCGCTCCCCATACCCCACTGAAAAGACCCCCCTTCTCCCCCCACCCAAAACCTGGGCATGAAGGGGCGGGTTCCTTCCACTTGATGGGGTGCGACACCCGTGGTCCTGAGGTTGGATGCAAAAGCCCAGCAGAGTGACACAGCGTGACAGGTGAACTGAATCCAGAAGTATCCTGCCTCCCCCCTAGAGCATTTTGTTCCCATTTTCCTTCTGTGATTTCTGTCTGCGGGGAGAGTCGCTGGGCTCTGAAGTCCTTCCTCTTACCGAGCCTGATCTGGGCTCTAAGCAGGAGGGAGAGCCAACAGAAAGGTTTTCTCTCTTCCTTCTGGGAGGGGTGTGTTCTGGGCTGGTCTGCCTGCAGGGCTGTAACGTGCAGCCGGAATCAGTGGCCTGGCACAACGGCCAGCGAGCTGCCGTGGCTCCCATATCACAGAACCGGGAGTGACTGAGACAAGAGGACGCCGGGCGCAGGGCTCCCTGGGGCTGTGACCTGAAGCGAGGAATCCCAGGTAAGCCTCACAGCTGTGACTTCATGCCTTAAAACTGGTGTTACTGTCATCCTTCCTGCGTGTTAATCCGGGATTGTTTTTCCCCTCCCCACGGGGAAAACTCTGATTTCAACAGCCCATTTCTTGCAAAAGGTGAACTAAAGGAGCAGAGGGTGGAAAAAACAATGGGCAGATATGACGGCGTTCAGCTTCTTGGTGACTGCATACATTGAGGTGATTGTATGAGTCTTCAGCTTGAGGTTTTCTGACTCAAAGCGCACTCTTCTCTCTGTCGATTATAGCACAGTGCCCCTTATGCTCGGGGTGTGACTGGGAGGGGTATTGGCTGGAATAAAGGACTACTTGGTAAAAGTATCAATCCTGTAACATATTAGCCTTAGCAATCCCTTGATAGAAAAATATACTTGAGAAGATCGTTTATTTTCGCTTTGAGATGAGTTAGTTTAAGCTTTGCCCTGCTTTGGTGTATGTCCAGGAAGTACTTCCTAATTTAACTCCTTCCCTAGACTCTGAAAAAATCCAAAAATTGACCCTCCTAATCATCCCCTCTGTTCCCCCCCAAATAAATATAAAGCGACGCAGTGTATTTTCTGACAAGCCTTGAAAATTAGTCATTTTCTTTTCCTTTTTCTTCTTTTTCATGAAGAATCCACTTATGCAAACCTGATAGTCTACATGATCCACCCATGCCAGAGACTAAATGATGGGAATTTACTGAAGGAGGAATGAGAAGACGGTCGGGACAGGGAGGGTGGCAAAATGAGGGCTTTGACGTATCCATGGAGACGTCCATCAGACCAGACCTGGTAATAACACACGTAGGTGGCAGATTACCAAGAGGAGGAAGTAATAAAAATAGATGAAACTACATCCCATAATTTATCAGCATATTAGCAAAGCCTTTTGTTAAACCACTACTTATTATCCGTAACCATAACCCAAATTTCAAAAGATCATGTGTTCTATGGCCACACATGGTACTTTATTCAACCATTAATAAGTGGTGTGACCTTGAGTGAACTATTTAGCTTTTCTTGTTCTGGGCGCTTCATTTGCAAAATTGTAGCAATGGAGCACAAAGCGTTAAAACGTACTTAAAATGTACTCATGTTGAGTCTTAGAAGCTTGATTTGCAAACACTCTGATTTCAGTTTTGTGACCACAAGTTGATGTAAATCGTGGCTGACATGTCTCATGGGGATATATGCCTTGCCTCTAGGAAAAGACAGGGTATTTCTTTATGCTTTTTTAAAAGCAGAGGCGGACTGCCATCGCAGGGTCTATCTCTTGCGGTACCGAGTGTTAGGTGAGCACCATACTTTGGCATCCATGTGCCCTCTGATTTCACAATTAAAGGGATACAAATATCCTCCTAGAAAAGGCAGAGAAGACATTAAATGAAGCTAGGGTGTGAATGGAGTTCCCTTGTGACCCAGCAGGTTAAGGACCTGGCATTCTCACTGCAGGGGCTCGGGTTGCTGCTGTGGCACAAGTTTGATCCCTGGTCCAGGAACCTCCACATGCGGTGGGTGCAGCCAAACAAACGAACACCCACCAAACTAGGGTGAGAGTGACAATGTTTAGCCCTCCCATTAGGAGCAAGTGGAAACTGGAAGAAGCGAAAGGCTCCCGGGTACAGAAGGGCGTGGGCAGTGATAGGGTGTTTCCCCAGAGTGAATGCCTCAGAAAGTGGAGGAGGGACATCGAATTCACAGGTTTGCTTAAGGACACTCCTTACGAAACTATGTTCTACTCAATCTAAACGCACGTCTCGGCAACTTCCAAAATATCCTGCCTTGTTCTCTTTCTAAAGTCCGTTGGCAGAGAATCCCCATAGTTCTGTAGACGGCGTTGGAGCAGAGCAGCGCTCCTCTTAATGTCAAGGTCGCCGTGGTCCTGGACTGGAAACACGGTCTCGGCAGCTGTGAAAACAATCTAGAACCCTGGAGAGATGGCGCAGAAGACCTAGAGCACCTCCTTTCTCCCGTGCACAGCTGGTGCTAGACTAGTTGAATGCCACCGCTGTACTACGTGAAACCAGAGGAAGTGGGGGGCGGGAAGCTGGAGGCTCTTCCCGTGCCCTCTCCCCAGCAAGCCGCAGTCTCAGAGGGGCCCTGGTCCAACAGCAGATGCAAATCTGGGCTCTGGCATGTTGAGAATGAAAATGCATAAAGTTAATGAGTGTGAAAGTGGCCTGGCATTTCCTAGAGTTATAATAAATTTCCGTGTGCGGTCAGTTGAATAAATAAAATGCAAAGAGGCATGCAGACCTAAAAATGTGCCAAATATAGTTAAGTCTTGTTGATGAGGATTACCCGGTCCCCGTGGTGTCTCTGGGACCTCAATGCAAATGTCAGTTTTTAAGAGGCTCGCGTACCGTGGAAGTTCTTGAGCTTTTTTGTTTTGTTTTAAAGGTAGTCTTTTAAAATAAGACTTTAAATAAAGTCTTGGAAGATAATTTCCTTATTGCTTCTTTCTCATAAGAGAAAATTTTAAAAAATCTGATCATAAGTGTTTGTGTATTGTTTGGGGACAAGCAGGCATTTACTATAAACTTGTGTGGTGTTAGGACAGCTTGTCACTATGGAACAGATTCACACCTGCAAAGTTTTGGGTAAAGAGATTTTATGTTAATCTGATTATACTTTCCATGAAAACCTTTCACACTTGTGTTTGTACTTCAGCCTAATTTCTCTTGAAGACATTCCTATGCTTAATCTATTAAGAGAATCAGGCTTTCTTTTTTTTTTTTTTGATTTTCAGGGTCACATTTGGCAGCATACAGAAGTTTCCAGGCTAGGGGTCTAATCGGGAGCTGCAGCTGCCGGCCTATAGCACACAGCACAGCAACACAGGCTCCAAACCCATGTGTTCAAACTACACCACAGCTCACAGCAACGCCATTGAGAGAAGCCAGGGATCAAACCCACATCCTCATGGATACTAGTCTGTAGTCACTTCCACTGCACAACAAAGGGAACTCCCGGGCTAATTATTTCTAATAAGGCACTTAGTGATATATTTGTTAATCATATAACACTTCTGTATTGTTGACCAAGATGCCAATTAAACAAGTAGCTAGCAAATGAAAAAATAGAAGCAAAAAAATATTTAGAATACCAATAGCAGTAGAATTAAAAAAGTTAGGTATGGAATTCCTGTCTTGGTGCAGTGGAAACAAATCCAACTAGGAGCCATGAGGTTGCGGGTTCGATCCCTGGCCTCACTCAGTGGGTTAAAGATCTGGCATTGCCGTGAGATGTGGTGTAGGTTGAAGATGTGACTCGGATCTGGCATTGCTGTGGCTGTGGTGTAGGCTGGTGGCTACAGCTCCAATTGAACCCCTAGCCTGGGAACCTCCATAGGCCGCTGGTGTGGCCCTAAAAAGACAAAAGACAAAAAATAAAATAACAACAACAACAACAATGCATAACAGAGTTCCCACTGTGGTACAATGGGATCAGTGGCATCTATGCAGGGCCAGGATGCAGGTTCAATCCCCAGCTCTTGGCACAGTGGGTTAAATGATCTGGACTGGCCTTGCCTTGCAGCTGCGGTGTAGGTCACAACTGTGGCTCAGCCCTGATCCCTGGCCTGGGAACTCCATATGCTGCAGAGTGGCAATAAAACACACACACACACACACACACACACACACACACACACACACACGAAGAAAGTTAATAAAAGGAATATTTGAGGCAGATTGCAGGAGTCCAAATAGCAAACTTAAAACAACATGTTTATTTTTCATCTATACAGAATGTTAAGGCTGGTAGTTTTTTGAAAATGGATTGATACGATATTTGCAGGACAGGAGAAATGTCAGGCAACCGATTTTATTTCTAGAAAAATAACTTGTTGACTATGATTGAAAAATGTGCTTTTACTCATTAGGAAATTTTGATGAAAATACTGTTTATATGCCTAGAGAACCTTAAAGAATGACCAAACTGTTTTTTGGTAGGTTCAAGACAAGGTTTATCAGTGTTAGCATTGAGTAAAAGTCAAGATATTGTTTTACTCTTGTTTATTTATTTTCCTTTTGTGTTTTTAGGGCTGCACCTGGAGGTTCCCAGGCTAGGGGTTAAATTGGAGCCACAGCTGCTGGTCTACACCACAGCCACAGCAACACAGGATCCGAGCCGAGTCTGAGACCTACATCACAGCTCATGGCAATGCCAGATCCTTAACTCACTGAGCGAGGCCAGGGATTGAACCCACGTCCTCATGGATACTAGTCAGGTTCGTTAACCACTGAGCCAGGAAGGCAACTCCTTGTTTTACTCATTTAAAAATAGATCATGCAAGAATAACTTGTGACATCTTTAATCTGACGTCTCACACTTGAAGACCCCACAAAGCCTCCTCCGTATGTTCTTTGCAGTAGGCTTGGTGGGTTGTGTTTTCACCGTTGAAGAGCTGAGCTTCCTTAGACACTGGTTACACTCACATGGTCAGGAGGATTGTTCAGAAACCTATGTTCTTCTTTCTCCTGGACGAAGAGAGCTTAATTGTCAGGAACTCCCCTGGAGATCAAGTTAACAGTCCTGACTTTATCAAAATCACGACCTGAGCAAACAATATAAACAGGGCTCATTGTCCAAGAGATATATTGGGTTCTTCGGGGAGAGAAATTTCAGGAAAGAGTTGCTAAGTTCCTTTCATTTAGAATTTGGTTTTACCCTTCTCATTTTACACAAGTGTGAAACCAAAATCCTTCCCACTTAATAGCCAAAATAATCAAGTCACTGCATAGAAAAGCATTTTGTAGATTAGAATTCTTCTTCTTTCTTCTTATGTTAACCCTCCCCTCGCTTGAGTGCTGTTGAGGTATTTTTTGCAAGTGATCCAACAGGAAGCTCAAATTCCCTGGGTCGTAGTGATTGGAAGTAAACAACGTCAACTGGGGAAGATGGGAAATAATACCCTGGGGATTCCCGGGAGGCTGGGTCCCCATTTCTAAGCTGAGGTCTTGGCTGGAACAAAGGGCTTGGCACCTTCTCTGGAATGCTACTAATCATTCTTTAAGGGCTTGGTGGTAACTTCTGCTCTACGGAGCCATGAGTGACAGGAGAACAACTCCAGTTACAGGGGCTTGGAAAGGAGCCAAACCATGAGGCTGGCTGTCAGGCTGTTTACAACAGAACTGATCTGGACGTGTCTGTGGGAAATAAACTCTACCAGTACACCTGAAGGTGTACTGGGTGACAAGCCAAGACCAACAACGCCTCCTGTATCTCTTCTAAGATACAAAGCAGAGATGATTGAATTTAAAAAAACCAGAATCTTTGGGAGGAGGGAGCAGACAGCTGTGCTAGGATGACTACACCAGCAACAGGAGAAAGGCTCTTGAGTTGAAGTGCCACTTCGAGGCAAAGCACACAGGGCTTCGTAAAAATGTGTCTCAATTTTTGGATAGAAAAGGCTCAGATGACAAAAGGGGCTCACAATCTGGACTCTGAAGGGTGATCAATTGAATGAAACACCAGAGAGTTTAAATAGGGACCTTGCCACAGAAAGACCCCATCAACCCAGCAGGTGTTTTCACAAGTGGGTCTAGGTCCATCCATGTTGCTGCAGATGGCATTGTTTCATTCTTTTTTATGGCTGAGTAGTATTCCATCACATATATATATATGTATCTCTAGGAAGATGTGATACATATATATATACATATATATATATATACACACACACACACACACATATATATATATATACACACTCACACATATATATATGTATCACATCTTCCTAGAGATAGTCATGCTAAGTGAAGTCAGTCAGACAGAGAAATATAAATATCATATGATATCACTCCTAGGTGGAATCTAAAAAAATGATAGAAACACATTTATTTATGAAACAAAAGCAGACTCACAGACTTTGAAAACAAACGTATGGTTACCAAAGGGAAGTGAGGGAGAGGGATATGTTAGGAATCTGGGATTAATATAGATGCACTACCACACCTAAAACAGATAATCAACAAGGACTTAGAACACAGGGGAATCTACTCAATATTCTGTGATAACCTACATGGGAAAAGAATCCGAAAAAGAATGGATATATGTTATGTATAAGTGGTTCCCTTTGCTGTACAACTGAAATTAATACAACATCATAAAGCAACTACGCTCTAATAAAAATAATTTTTTTCCAAAGAAAGTGCTTATGATCACAGCTTTTGGATCTTCTCCAACTGGGTGGAGCTACAGGGCTAAACATCTTGCCTGCCTATGTTGTGACCAGCCTGTGCCTGGCACAGTGCCTGGGGTATGTGAGGCTTTCAGTATATAGTGATTGGACAAATTAAAGTTGAGCAGGGCTGGTAAAATGTCCAGGGAAGGGAAAACTGAGCTGGGTCATTCCTTTCGTCTCGTCTAGCCTTAAAACTCCAGAGTTCTTTAAAAACATACCACTGGTCTCAACCTGAGGACTTAATTCTTAGTTCTGACCCAGAAAATGTTCAGGAATGATAATAACCAGTACAATGAGGAAACAGGAATCGAGTCCAGTAAAAAATTTCATCCTGGAGTTCCCATTATGCTTCAGTGGTTAACAAATCTGACTAGTATCCATGAGGTTGTGGGTTCGATCCCTGGCCTAGCTCAGTGGGTTAAGGATCCCGCGTTGCCAGGAGCTGTGGTGTAGGTCGCAGAAGTGACTCAGCTCCTGCATTGCTGTGGCTGTGGTGTAAGCCAGCAGCTACAGCTCTGATTGGACCCCTAGCCTGGGGACCTCCATAGGCTGCAGGTGCGGCCCTAAAAAGAAAAAAAATTTTTTTCCCATCCTTCCAGGCTTGGATTTAATGACTGGCAGACAATAATGAAGAGAACAATTAAATAAATAACATATAAATAAAAACTGGAAAATAAGCACATGATAATGAAATTTGAATGTGAATGAATCTGAGTACATCTCATTTTATTGTTTACGTTAAAAAAGAGGTAACAGCCCAACAAGTTCTTGTTTTTGTTTTTGTTTTTTGCTTTTTAGGGCCTCACCCTCAGCCTATGGAGATTGCCAGGCTAGGGGTCGAATGGGAACTGTAGCCGCCGGCCTACACCACAGCTCATGGCAATGCCAGATTCTTAACCCACTGAGCAAGGCCAGGGATCAAACCTGCAACCTCATGGATACTAAAAATACATGTTTAAAACTTTACTGTGGACACATGTTTATAAGGACAGTCACCGCAATTTTGGAGTTCCTGGTAGCCTAGTGGGTTGAGGATTTGGTGTCACTGCTGTGGCTTGGGTCTGATCCCTGACCCAGGAACTTCCGCGTGCCAAGGGCGTGGCTAAAAAAAAGATGCTCATTGAAATTTTAAATAACTTTGTGTTTTCTTTTTAGGGCCACACCTGGGGCATATGGAAGTTCCCAGGCTAGGGGTCAAATCAGAGCTGCTGCTGGGCCTACGCCACAGCCACGGCAACATCGGATCTGAGCTGCCTCTGTGACTTACGCCGCAGCTTGCAGAGACGCCCAGCCTTGACTTACTCAGTGAGGTCAGGGATTGAACCTATATCCTCACAGAGACAATGTTGGGTCCCTAACCTGCTGAACCACAATAGGAACTCCTGAAATTTTAAATAGCTTTAAACTACAGTCCTTCAAGAAGAAGTTTATGTAGCTCATAATATTTACCAAACCACTAAGCATTTTTCTGGATATGAAATTGGTTATCTTTTCTGTTCCCCCATCTGTCTTTCCACCTGTCTTCTCTACCATATCTGCCTACTGAAAGGAACACAAAGAAACTCTTCTCAAAGCACCTGGCCCGAGAATTCCTAGACAAAGGCAGATCCCAAAGAAAATGTGACCAAAACCTTATAAAATTAAAATTAACATAACACCAGGATTTTAGGATTTCCTCAGTAGTGGCTTAGCAGAAACAAACAAATCCGATTAGGGTATCCATGAGGACACAGGTTCAATCACTGGTCTCAATCAGTGGGTTAAGGATCCAGTGTTGCCATGAGCTGTGGTGTGGTTTGCAGATGAGGCTCGGATCTGGCATTGCTGTGGCTGTGGCGTAGGCTGGCAGCTGTAGCTGCCTAGCCTGGGAACCTTCATATGCCATGGGGGTGGCCCTAAAAAGACAAAAAAGAAAAAAAAAACAAAAACAAAAACAGGATTTTACAGATCCTCTGCTTGTTAGCCAGTTCTCTCTGAATCATGATTTCTTTCGGATCCTAGCTGGAGATCCTGCATGTGTGTGTGCGTGTGTGGTGCATGTGCGCACATGTGAGTCCAAGGCAGAGAGGAGGATGACAGCTCTACTGGGAATTTTATTTATAGGCAAGAAACATAATCCCTGAAACACTGATGCCAGGAAAGTAGCCCAGAAGTTCCACTCTGCCTAAAATTAGACGGTTGCTGAAAATTCTGGAGCATGTAGGTGAGGGCAGTTCCAATTAAGCACCACGGTTGATAAGGAGACAGCTGTTGACATAAATAAGTGGTACTTGGATCCATAAATACATAGCTGGAAGCTTGGGGAGACAATAGGCAGCTGTCTCCAGAGGCGTGTTAGCAAATTCTAATGATTGGAGGACAGGGATCATTAGGAATGAATTCACTTGAATGAATTCAAGGAAGTGAGGGGGCTTCCACCACGGCCGGGCCTTCCCGCGGACACCAGGGCCCTGGCAGCCTTAGATCAGGCATTCCTGACCCCCAGAGGCACAGAGCCAGGGGTGACGTACGCGCACACACGTGCTGTGATGACAACAGCTCCTCCTGTGCGGCGAGGACACGTGGGTTCTGAGAATGTTTAAAGAATCAGGACCCTTAACCGCCATCTTGGAAGGAAGTGCTGAAAACACCGTGGGGTTTGCTTTCAGTGAAGGCAAAGTTAACGAGAGTTTAAGATCACATCTCCTCCCTTCCAAAAAAAGATCACACCTTCCCTGACACACACACACACACACA
>PVHT021183523.1:16532857-16561115 GCA_004024745.2 Catagonus wagneri
AGGAAGCTTAAAAGAAATGCATATCCCTGGCTCCATCCCAGACCTGCTGAATCATAAACTTTGGGATGAGATCTCCCCTTCCCCCAGAAGGTTCTGACACATGATAAAGCTTGAGAGCCTTTTACTACACACCATCGTGCATATTTTCGTATCACTATCTGGTGACTTTGCCCCATTTTTTTTTCTTGTGAAAAAAGAAAAATTTTTCAGAGGGGGTTTTAGGTCACACAGAAGGGAATAAGCATACAGGCTTGGCTAATGCCATTTTTCATGGTGACTCTCAAAAAGGGGTCTCTCTTGAGGTTCCTGCTGTGGCTGAGTGATTTAAGGACCCGATTTTGTCTCAGTGAGGATGCCGGTTTGATCCCCGGCCTCATTCAACAGCATAATGATCCAGCGTCGCCATGAGCTGTGGTGTAGTTGGCAGAAGCGGCTCGGATCCCACGTGGCTGTGGCTGTGGCTCTGATTCAGCCTCTAGCCAGGGGACTTCCATATGCTGCGGGTGGGGCTGTAGAAACAAACAAACAAACAAAAGGATCTCTCCGCCTTTGCCGTATTGCTAACAGGGCCTACGCGGGTGATGCTGGGCGGGTGGGAGACTTAACCTTAACCACACTTCCTGCCGTCTTGGTTTCGTCCTTCTTGGTTTTGGCGAAAGATATTGGCAGCCTTTGGTTCGGGTTCTGTGTCAGAGCCCAGGATGAGCACTCAGCCATAGCCAGTTTATTTATCAGCCTGCGTGAGACCAAGCTCTGTTTTTTGTGCAGACTGCGCCAGCCGGAACGGGGTCCTGCGCTGTGCCTGTGAAGATGGCTACTTCTGGTTCGCTGCCTCGTGCCTCGACCCCCGGAACTGCCACCTTCAGGGGGCAGGGTCGCTCCAGAGCTGTGACTGTCATCTCTGCAACCTCGCCCACAGTGTCAATTTCTGCGAGAGAACAAGTAAGCGCTTGAGGATACCAAGAGGGCATCCTAGGCTGCGGCCTATGTGACGGAGGGACCCCTTCCTCCTGTGTCCTGGTGTCTCTGTTTGCCTCCCAGAGGAGAGCTGGTCTTTCCGGGCACAGGGAAGTGATGACGTTCCTTGGCTGGACACATAAGAGCTTCATAAATGCAGAGAATTGAGAAATGCAGCTCAATGTTGGAGCGTCAGTTCAACCTAGAGGTACACCTGCTGGCCTCTACAATTCTATGATTCTTCTGAAATTTAAGGAGATTCCCTGAATTCCAAAAGGGGGGACATCATTTTTCTTTTTAGGGCCACACCTGTGGCAGGTGGAGTTTCCCAGGCTAGGGGTCAAATCGGAGCCTCAGCGGCCAGCCTACACCACAGCCACAGCAACATGGGACCTGAGCCACGTCTGCGACCTACACCACAGCTCACGGCCACACCAGACCCTTAATCCACTGAGTGAGGCCAAGGATCAAACCTGCATCCTGATGGGGGTTCGTTATTGCTGAGCCATGACGGGAACTCCCAACAACTAGTGACTTTCCTTTCTTTTTTTTCTTTTCTTTTCCTTCCTTCCTTCCTTCCTTTCTTTCTTTCTTTCTTTCTTTCTTCCTTCCTTCCTTCCTTCCTTCCTTCCTTCCTCCCTCCCTCCCTCCCTTTCTTTCGTTCGTTCGTTCGTTTGTTTTTTAGGGCCACGACTGTGGCATATGGAAGTTCCCAGGCTACTAGGGGTTGTATTGGAGCCACAGCTGCTGGGCTACACCACAGCCCCAGCAATTCGGGATCCAAGCTGTGTCTGCAACCTAGACTAGAGCAACACTGGGTCCCCTACGCACTGATCGAGGCCAGGGATCAAACTCAAGTCCTCATGGATACTAGTTGGATTCGTTTCTGCTGCGCCACGCCAGGACTCCTGGTAGTGACTTTAAAAAATATTTTTTAATAGGGACAATGTTTAACCTTAATGCCTAGCCTGGGATATTTCTTTGCTTAGTGACTGACTGCCTTTTATAACCACATGTGAGGGGCCGCTCATTTACCTGTGTATAAGCCCGTCTTGATTGCCAGCACATCCCCTTCAGGTTCCAAATCCACAATAGAGAACTTTGGTTTTATGTATGCTTCCTGTATTACTTCAGGTGAACATTCATCATAAAAGGAAATTGAAGTACTGCTGTCAGAGAGATGGGCTGAATTAGACTTCTGTAATTTTATGCTATAATATAATCAAGTGAGTAATCTTTATGTCTGCACATTTCTTTTTATTTTCCATAGAGGTTTGGGGTACTTTCAAAATTAAGGAAAGATTTACAAAAGACCTTTTGGATTCATCTTCTGCTCTGTTTGCCAAATATACCACTGGAATTGAAATTCAAGTAAGCACCTTTGACTTACTGCGTAAGAAATCTTTGGCTAAATGTAAGTTCCCAATTCAACGTATGTATGCAACACATATTCTTATTGATTTTCAATGAGTTACTACACCACTCTGCATAAGTGATGTACTTGGATGCACTTTGAACATTTTCTTTCAAGGAGTGTTAAATAATTGACTTCTTTCCATTTCTGTGGTGTTCAGTTTTGTTCATTTGTTAGCGTGATGTTGTACAAAGCTTTCTTGATTGCTTTTCATTTGTCAAAAGTTTTCATGAGCTAAGCTCAGTTGTCCACTTTCGGGATTGTTTTCTCCTTAAAGAAGCCTATCTTGTTAGAGGCTACAAAGAGTTACTGAGGGAAATTTTGGACTTAATGAAGCCACATAAAACTACCTGTGCCTAAGATGCTGATTCGGATGTGCTTCTAACAAAGACATGCATGGACAGTTCACAGGCAGAGTCCGTTTAAGTATCTGTTGGAATCAATGGCTTATTTTGAAGAAGGAAAACTTAGATTTTGGGGTGAATTAATTAATTTCTGTCTTTTGTCTTTTTAGGGCCACACCCGCAACGTATGGAGGTTCCCAGGCTAGAGGTCGAATCGGAGCTGCCGCTGCCTGTCTATACCACAGCCCAGCAACATGGGATCCGGGCTGCGTCTGCGACCTACTCCACAGCTCACGGCAACACTAGATCCTGAAGCCACTGAGCAAGGCCAGGGATCATCCTCATGGATACTGGTCAGGTTCATTAACCACTGAGCCATTATGGGAACTCCCTGGGTGAATTTATTATATTACCTGGCACCTAATTCACCCTCTACAAGCAACTAGTTCTACACTCTTTATTAGCAACCTTGAGAACAAATGATACGTGTTTGTGCACGCATGCATGTCTATCCTTTGCTGTTATTTTAGTTGTATTTCTTTTTAAAAAGTTTGTATTGAGTTATAGCTGATTTATGGCATTGTGTTAATTTCTGCTATATAGCAGTGATTCAGTTATATATATATATATATATTCTTTTTTCATATTCTTTTCCATTATTGTTTATCACAGGATATTGAATATAGTTCCTTGTTCTATAGAGCAAGACGTTGTTTATCCAGTCTCTACATAAGAGCTTGTTAATTATATTTCTGTAACGGGCCACTGCTTCCTGCCATATCTCTTTCCTTTGCTCGGTGTTTCTATTGGCTGGTCTATTGTCTGAGTCCATTTTTTGCACAAATGTGTTTCTCGTGTGGGGACAAAGATCAACATATTGCCCTTTGCTCTCTTTGTAAAGCTTAAGGAATCATACAGAAGAATCCCAGGTTTCGAGTCAGTTGGAGTCACTCAGTTTCGGTAAGTAACACAATGGCCTGCAAAGGGCATCCTTGGAATCAGGTACCAGTCCCGCAGGTTGCCTCTTCCTGTTCCCAAGTGACCTTGATAGAAAATAGGCCAGAACTGGTGTTCAAAGTAGGATTCTTACAAAAACTAGATAAAAGTCTGTGATGCTTTCGTAGGTCTGAAGAGGGATTTCCCACTGTAGCTCACCAGTAACAAACCCAACTAGTATCTATGAGGATGTGGGTTTGATCCCTGGCCTCGCTCAGTGGGTTAAGGATCTGACGTTGCCATGAGCCATAGTATAGGTCACAGAGGAGACTCAGATCCACACTGCTGTGGCTGTGGTGTAGCTGACAACTGCAGCTCTGATTTGACCCCCAGCCTGAGAACTTCCATATACCGCAGGAGCGTCCCTAAAAAGAAAAAACAAGTCTGAAGAGGATAAGCCTGTATTCTCATTGAAATGCATTTGGGAACATAAATGTTGAATGGCATTCTCAAAGCTCTGTATCAGAGACTAGAATTAGAAAACTCACAAAGCAGGGCTGGGCTTGGAAGGAAGCTTGGTGTGTGTGTAGGGGAAGGGGTTGTGGGGGGGCTGTAGGTTATGGAAGGATGGTTTTTTCCTTCCACGAACACGGGGGATGATGTTGTATAATTGGGGGCCAGATGCGGGGCCTTGGGTAAGATATTATATTTGAGGGTTGATATCATGCATGCACCATAGTCCAAAACCCAGGAGTCATTGTCTACAGCAAACAAAGACATATTTAGTAAATTATCCTTTTGTTTATGCTTCAATTCATAAGTTATTTGGTCAGCTACCCATGTGTGCATTGATTACCAACTATTTACCGTCTGCTCGGTAGAGGAAGTGACTTAGAGGTCAGAGAACATAACTTCTTACATATTTTTTCACAGTTAAAGAACAGCTCTCAGAAATTTTCAGTAGCATTTGCTATAAATACACTGTCCTGGACATGATACTTTAAGCCCTCTCACGTATTTATACAAACATTCATGCGTATAATTTCCTTTAAAGTTCAATGCTAGGGAAAACACTGCTTCTTTTTTCTTAGATCAAGGTCTGTATAATTAATGAACTTCTGTTTTGTACTTTTCTGTCATTGAACTCATAAACAAAATTGAAATTCAACCACAAGAGTTTTTATCTAAGATTCACATTTTTCTTTTCCTTGGTTTTCTGTTTATATCTCTAATTTCAATTCCATTCTATATATCTTAAAAATGGTGTCCAAAATTTTGTAGATAAAATAGTAAAAGTAAGCCTAAGTCTACAAATACAACTATTTTTTTACTCTTTACATATATAATGTAAAGTAAATCTTGATCTCTGTCTCAGTTTAGTTTTCTTTCAAACAGAACTGTGGAATCTGATTTCATCTCACTATACAAAATGAAGTAAAAGGCAAAAATACTTTAAAAACACTATGGAGGGGCCGTATCAGTGAAAAAACATTGTGAGCATTGCTGTGTAAGAGAATATTTGGATTTATTTGTTGTGAATTCAATGTAGTTCTATTTAGTGACGAAGAATTTGAGTTTTGGGAGTTCCTGTTATGTCTCAGCAATAAGGAACCTGACCAGTATCCATGAGAGTTTGGGTTCTATCCCTGGCCTTACTCAGTGGGTTAAGCATCCGGCGTTGCTGTGAGCTGCGGTGTAGGTCACAGATTCAGCTCAGATCCCGCATTGCTGTGGCTGTGGTGTAGTCTGGCAGCTGCAGCTTCAATTCAACCCCTAGCCTGGGAACTTCCATATGCTGCACTTGCAGCCCTAAAAAGCAAAAACAGTGGCAACAACAACAAAAATTTAAATTAAAAAAAAAAAGGAATTTGAGCTGTGGAGAAGCAGAGGCTCTTATCCATCAATTAATATAATAACCTGACCCAGCTTCTCTTTAGAACTCAGTTCCTTATCTATAAAATGAGAATGACATGCTGTTTACCTCATGGAGATGCAGGATTAAATCAATCCAGGTTATCTCACTTGGTTTCAAAACTTCATATACCATCTGTATGCTTATGGGTTCTAAATTTATTATTTATTCCCTGTTGTTACTCAAATCTGTATCTTCACTGATTTATTTTTTCTATATATTCTATCAGTTGTTTGAAGTATCTATTAAAAGTTCCCACAATAAAGAGTAAATAAATAAATTTATTATTTGACCTTGGCCTCTCCCCTAAACTCAAGGCTCAAATATCCGGCGTCTATTAACATCCCCGGTGACTTTCTAGCAGGCATGTCAAATGTAACATGTCCAAAATAGTGGTTCTCCAACTCCCTGCATCCTAACCTTTCGCCTCCTTCTCTGACTGTCGTCCGCATCTCAGTTAGAGGGGTGCTGTTCCTCTCATTGCACAGACCCGAATCCTAGAGCCATCTTGTCTTAATTTATTTCATTGAAGTATACTTTACTTATAGGGACATGCCCAACCTTTAATTGTACAGCTTAATTAGCTTTGACAAACACTGGTACAAGCCACCGCCTATCAAGACAGACCATTTTTGGAGTTTCCGTCGTGGTACAGTGGAAACGAATCTGACTAGCATCCATGAGGACACAGGTTCTATCCCCGGCCTTGCTCCATGGGTTAAGAATCCAGCATTACCATGAGCTGTGGTGTAGGTCGCACATGTGGCTGGGATCTGGCATTGTGGCTGTGGCATAGGCCGGCAGCTAGAGCTCCAATTTGACTCCTAGCCTGGGAACCTCCATATGCCTCGGGTGCAGCCTTTAAAAAAAAGAAAAGAAAAGAAAAGAAAAAATCAGACAATTTCCATTATCTTCAGAGTTCCCTTGTGCTCCTTTCCAAACAGTCTCCTAGCCTGTTCCTAGCTCTCTAACAGATATAACCATTGACTTTATTTCTATCACCCTAGGTTAGTTTAGCGAGTTCTAGAACTTGATGTAAGTGGAACCATCTAGTACACAGGTTTTTGTGTGTGTGCCTGGCTTTGTTTCGCTCAGTGTAAGGCCTTTGTGACTCATCTTTGTTTTTCTGAGTATCGGTGGTTCCTTCCATTGTGTAGCCCATCCTGTGAATATGCTACCATTTGGTTTTCAGTTCCTTGGGGCTTGTTCCTGACTAGTTTCTTTCTCCCACACCTGAAATCTTCTCCATTAGCAAGTCCTCTGACTTTCTATCTTCAAACACAGCCTGAATCTAACCAGTTCACCTCTCCCCACGTGCGCGGCTGCCCAACCAGTTCAAGCCACCATCCCCTCTGTCTCAACCAGCCTTCCTGCTTCCTGCTTCCCCCTTCACCCATTTTCCGTGTGGCAGCCAGAGGGGTGATCTTAAAAAATAAATCGGACCACCCCTTTTAATAAAGAATAAAACTTTTTAATAAACAAGTGGAATTCAAACTCTCAGGCCCTGTTCCATCTGGCTCTTGGGTATGTCGCTAACGTCATCTCCTATCCATCTCCACCTGCTCATTGAATTTTAGTCATGTTAGCCTTGACGTCTATCAGACTCACAGCATTTTCTTGCCTGAGGCTCTTCTCAGATGCTGGCAATGCTATACCGATGCTTTTTGCATCACTGGCTGTTTCTTCTCGTCTTCGGGTCTGAGTTTCAAAAACCTGCACAGAGAAGGCTCTCCTGACCGTATTTTATTTTACTTTTTGGCCATGCCTGGGGCATGTGAAAGTTCCCGGGCCAGGGATCAAACCCATGCCATAGCAGTGATCCTAGCCACTGCAGTGACGATGCCAGATCCTTAACCCTCGGAGCCACCCAGGGAACTCCCTGACCCAGTCTTATTTAAAGTGAGCCCTAGAGTTCCTGTCCTGGCTTAGCAGATTAAGAACCTGACATAGTGTTTGTGAGTGGGTTTGATCCCTGGCTTCGTCAGTGAGTTAAGGATCTGGTGTTGCTGCAAGCTGCAGTGTAGGTCACAGATACAACTTGGGTTCAGTGTTGCCGTGGCTGTGGCATAGGCCTTAGCTGCAGCCCTGATTCAAATCATAACCCAGAAACTTCCATATGCCACCTGTGCAGCTGTAAAAAGAGAAAAAAAATACAATAAATTAAAAAAAGTAAAGCGGGCCTCACTTTTACTCGTTATTCTTATCCCTAAGTGTCTCCCATAACACTTAACAAAATCTGTAACTCTTTGTGACTTGTTTCTTATTTGCCTTGCCTTCTCCATTAGCACTTCAGCTCCATGAAGGCAAGACCAAATCTGTTTATTGCTGCGGACCCGAGGCCGTGACCACCCAGAGTAAGTCCTACATGACTGAATGAATGAATCTCATTTTTCTTTCCACGTCGTCACTGTAGAGATGGAAGCATCATTGCTGGGTATGAAGTGGTCGGATCCAGCAGCACAGCTGAGCTGCTGTCAGGCATTGAGCAGGTGGCTGAGGAGGTGAAGGCCGGCCTACACAAGCTGTTCCCTCTAGAGGACGACTCTTTCAAAGTGTTTGGAAAAGGTAAATCTGGCTTCCGGTCCTCTGCAGAGAAAAAGGTTAGGGGCGTCTCATCAGTGGATGGTGTCTTGGAGAGGTTCCCCAAACACAATTGTTCTAAGACTGACTTTTAGTGGACACGAGCAGCCGTTTCCCCACCCGCCGCGATGAAACTCAGCTTCAGCTATTTCAGACGCTTGCTAATCAGTGGCTGGATCTCCAACTCTTAGCGTAAACATCATGCGAGACTGATTTTACTGCGGGCTGTGATGCAAATGCTTCAGCAGTAGTTTACTGATCTACAGGTTGCAAGAGCCCTGAGGCTGACAGTGTTCCTAAAGCATGATCCAAGGGACCAAGGAAAGAAGGCATTTTTCCCATATATATGTATATATATATTTTTTGGGGTCCCCCACATATGGAGTTCTTGGGCCAGATGGGCCAGGGATAGAATCCAGGCCACAGAAGTCACCCTAACCACTGGATCTTTTTTTTTCCTTGCTTTTTAGGGCTGCACATGCAGCTTATGGATGTTCCCAGGCTAAGGGTCAAATCGTAGCTGCAGCTGCAGCCTATGCCACAGACACAGCAACCTGGGATCTGAGCCACGTCTGTGACCTACTCTGCAACTCACGGCATTGCCAGATCTTTAACCCACTGAGCAAGGCCAGGGACTGAACCCGTGTCCTCGTGGGTACTAGTCAGGTTCATAACCTGCTCAGCCACAAAGCAAACTCCTAGATGCTGGATCCTTAACCTCCTGCACTGTAGGAGAGCTCCCAGCACTCTCACTTTTAAGGGACCAACCACTAGTAAGTATCAGGTGAAAATAAGACAGGGTGTGGTCACTCCGAGGAAATAGTTTCACGCTTTAAGGGAAAGCTAGCAAACCGGAAAATCTTCAGGACACCACAGGACAAAGCAGGTATGGGATGACTGAAAGATAGGCATTGCCTTTTGGGAGTGACGTGTCGTGCTTTGTACCCCTTTAAAAGCTTCTCAAATCATGACCAGCCACTGGTTCCTCTTGCTGCTGGCCCTAAAAATATATTCCTGCCATGATGAGGACTGGGGGGAGGAAGTCTTGAATGGATGATCCATAAGGGCTACGACTTTTTCTTTCTTTTCCCCGCTGCTGTGTCCTTTCTTTCTTTCTTTCTTTCTTTTTTTAATGGCCAAACCTGTAGCATATGGAAGTTCCAGTGTTAGGGGCTAAATCAGAGTTGCAGCTGCAGACCAACGCCACGGCCACAGCAGCGTGGGATCCAGGCTGCATTTGTGGCCTATGCTGCAGCTTGTGGCAAAGCTGGATCTTTAGCCCAGTGAGCCAGGCCAGAGATCGAACCCACATTCTTGCTCGCTGCTGTCTGAAGTACCTAAGCATTTTAGGCACTTGGTAAATACTTACTGAATATATGTTGAAAGTGGCACAGATCTCGGTAAGAGAGGTTTAAAGTTAAATGTAAGTAATTACTTTTTTTAATCTAAAGAAAAGAAGTGGAGTGTGTGTGGGTGTGTGTATGTGTGTCTGTGTGTGTTTGTGCATCTGGGTCTCTGTAAAAGACCTGGAAAAGGAGTTCCTTCTGTGGTACGATGAGATCCTAGGTGTCTCTGGAGCACTGGGATGCAGGTTTGATCCCTGGCCTGGCACAGTGGGTTAAGGATCCGGGTTAAAGATCTGGCATTAAAGTGGGTTAAAGATCTGGCATTGCCATGAGTTGCAGAGTAGGTTGCAGACCTGGCTCAGATTCCAAGTTGCTGTGGCTGTGGCTGCAGCTGCAGCTCCGACTTGACCCTTAACCTGGGAACTTCCATAAGCTGCATGTGCAGCCCTAAAAAGCAAAAAAAAGGAAGGATCCAGCTTTTAGGGTCACTTCTGTGGCCTGGATTCTATCCCTGGCCCAGGAACTTCCATATGCCATGGGTACAGCCAAAAAAAAAAAAAAAACCAGGAAAGTGAGATTGTTGGCATAGATCAGACACCCGGAGGGGAGGGACCCACCTCGGGAGGGCGGAACTTCAGGAAAGAGGAAAGGGGCTCATGGGATGAAGCTGAGCGTCACAGACAAACTTCTCTTGCTCCTGACTTTTGCCTGGCTTTTGTCTCCATGACTTCTTTAGCACTGCTTTTCAATACGACTTTTAAAGCACTGCTATATACTTTACAGAGAGGGTCAGAATATTCAGAGACATTTTTCTTCTTGGTTTCCATTCTTTTCCAGCCCAGTGTAACAGCGTCGTCTTTGGATTTGGGGCCAAGAATGATGAGTACACTCTTCCCTGTAGCCGCGGCTACATCGGAAACATCACAATCAAGTGCCAGCCCTCTGGGTGGCACATCCTCCGGGAGCTGTGTGTACTCTCTGAACTGGAAGAGCTGAAGAAGGTAAAAAAGCATTGCCACCTCGCAGTCTTGCCCTGGTTTTCCATCTCACAGTGGGCGTCCCACAGGGAGCCTGGCTAGGATGAGGAGCAGTTATATCCATTTGTCTGTTCAGTCAGAATTCGGGGGGAACCCAGGAAGTGTGGCGTGAGTCGTGTGAGTCTGGGTGGCGGCTGAGAATGGCAGGAAAGGTCAGGTTGCATGGTTTGGGGGGGAGGGTGCTGCGGAGGCGCGAATCATCGCTGAAGAGTCTAGGAGCGAGGGTAGAACGGCAGCTAAGCTGGCTCCAGAAGTCCCGAAAGCCTGGGAGTTAAAGATCCGAGTGAAGACGGGAGTCAGAGGCCATGCCCTGAGCGCAGGTAAGGACGCACACACGCCGGAAGCCCGGGCAGGGAGTGGGTCAGCCAGAGCTGAACCACGTAGAGCGCCCACGGCTCTTCAGGGTCATCCTGCCTTACCAGCTCCCTCTGCAGATCAGAAAAGGAAAGACTGAGGGGCTCACAATCCCTCTGCGAGCAATGGCGTTGAGCTGGAAACCTGGTCACAAGATGCTCTCTTAGGAAGGTTCAAGGTTGAGACACGGCAGGTGGGTAGGAGCCCTTGGAACTCAAGTCATGAAAAAGAGGCGCTCTAAGACCAGTTCGTAGATTCGTAGATGATACCCTGCAAACAGGTCTTCATGGCAAGCAGAGCACCGGTCCCCCTGCTGCTGAGACAGGACCCCAGAATGGGATCTGCCAAGGGACCGCGGAAGGTTTGCAGCTCCCCTTCTGGCCCCCAGTTTTCCCATGTGTAAACCGGGGAGGGAGATGGGAACAGACGGTTTCTGGGGGTTATCCTTGCTCTTGCCTCTTTCCTTTGCTCTGGACATGGACCATAGCTGGGTCTCGGCCACCCCAGGGTGTGAGGGCAGGTAGATCCCAGGTGCTCTAGGCAGAGACAGCTCTGTCGGCTGAGAAGAGGAAAAAAGATATGGGCAATAGGCAACATTCTGAACTTGTAGCAAAAGCAATAGGACACAAAGGTTAAAGTAAAAGAAACAGACCCAGTATGGGGACAGATGTGATCCTCCCTGTTACAGGTACAGTTTGGGAGTCACTGAATCTCGAAGAACCTGAGCTTATTATAATTAGAGTAATAATTTATAAGAAAACACCTTTTTTATTATGGCCACACCTAGCTGCTGCAGTTGGATTCCTAATGCATTGTGCCGCAGTGGGAATTCCATTAAAATTCCTTTTTTAATTACTTAATGAATTTTATTACATTTATAGGTGTACAACAGTCATCACAACCAAATTTTACAGCATTTCCATCCTAGACCCTCAGTGCATCCGCCCCACGCCCCAACCTGTCTCATGTGGAACCCATACGTTTTTCAAAGTCTGTGAGTCAGTAACTATTCTGCAAAGAAGTTCATTGTATCCTTTTTTTTAGATTCCACATGTGATAGCATTTGATGTTGCTGTCTCATTGTCTGACTGACTTCACTTAACGTGATAATTTCTAGGTCCATCCATGTTGCTGCAAATGCCATTCTTTCTTTCCTTTTAACGGCTGAGTAATATTCCAGAGAAAACCATGACTCAAAAGACACATGCACTCCAGTGTTCACTGCAGCACTCTACACAACAGCAAAGACGTGGAAACAACCTACATGTCCATTGACAGAGGCATGGATAAAGAAGACGTGGTGCATATACACAGAGGAAAATTCTTTTTAGTGGGTCTCTTCAAGTTTCAGATTCCTTAATTATAAAGTGAATATAATCATGGTACCTCCTGGGAAGGGTGATATAAGAACTAAATCAGTGAATCCTCAGGAAAGCATTGAGTGCAGTTACTGGCATCCAGAAAGCCCCCAACGGCAGCTGTTACATCGTCATTACCATTGTTCTATAATTACTTACGTTACAATGCACCGTACAGGTGTTAGTTACCTGTGGCCACAGAAATCTGATTTAAGTCCGATAAAGCACCAGCATTTCATTGTTTTCTAAGGCTTATCCACTTCTCTTCCTAGAATCTCAGTGTGATAGCCAGCCATGCCACTGAGGTGGCCCTGTCATCCTTGGTGCAGAACCTTTCGGTCATCATTCAGCAAAACCGATCAGCCACAGCCGGGGATCTGGCTTCCGTGGTGTCTCTTCTGGGCAACGTCTCCTCCCTGTCCCGGGCAGGTGGCTTCGGGGTGGCCAATTCGACAATGGAGGTAGGATCTGCTTGGGCTCAAATGGCTCGCTTGAACTGTTCAGCCTTATTGAAGGAATGGCAAAGGCCCCAGCTGGTGGTGCGCTGTGGAAAAAGACCAGAGAATCACCGAATGGTCTTTGTGTGAGCTTCCCAGCTTCTTCTGCAGGGTACAGGGAACCCCTGGGATCAACCATGGGAGTTCAACGAGTTCAAACAAACCTGACTAATATCCATGAGGATGTGCGTTCCATCCCTGGCCTCGCTCAGTGGGTTGGGGATCCAGCGTTGCCGTGAGCTGTGGTGTAGGTCACAGACGCAGCTCGGATCCCTCAGTGCTGAGGCTGTGGTGTAGACTGGCAGCTGCAGCTCTGATCCAAGCCCTAGCCTGGGAGCTATGCCATGCGGTGTGGTCCTAAAAAAAAAAAAATGGAGTTCAAAGTAAGAGGTAGCTGCCTCCAGGCAGCCCGCCTGGTAGTGCTTGGCTGAGAGGAACGTGTGAGCCTCTGCCTTGCATGCGTCTAAATGATGCAGGTGCCAACTTTTTAATATTTCATATTTAACACTGAGTCTACAGTTGTTCTCTCCCGTGGCCACAAGTTCTAACTTTACTAAATTATACTTAGTGTATTTAAAAAACATATATATATTTTTTTGTACTAGGGAATTCATGATTTAGCTTGGATACTTAAAAATTAACTTTAAAATTATGCAAGCAAGGAGTTCCCACTGTGGTGCAATGGGATCAACAGTGTCTCTGCAGCAGCTGGGACATGGGTTCCATCCCCAGCCGGGCACAGTGGGTTAAGGATCCAGGGTTGCCACAGCTGTGGTGTAGGTCAAAAATCCAGTTGGAATTCCATCCATGGCTGGGAGCTCCATATGCCACCGGGCGGCCAAAAAGAAAAAAAAAAAAATGCAAATGAGACATGTTCACCATAAGAAGTACAAATAAAGAAAAAAAAAGTGATATATAATCTGGTCACTCTAGAATAGCCACTGCTTACATTTTCAGTGTCACCTCAGTGCCTAGAAGTTTGACATGTGACACATAGCAGATACTCAATAAATATTTGGTAAATAAATATGCTTCCGAACGTTGGATGTGTGCATTTTATATGTTAAAGCATATACCGCTTTATAAAATTGGATTATGTAATGTATACTGTTATATAATCACACAATTGGGATTAACTATATACAGTGAGCATAATGCCAGAGATAACATTAAATGTGAATAAGTTAAACTCCCTGAGTCAAAGAAAAGATGTTCAGATCAAAAAAAAAAAGTTTTGTTTTGTTTTATTTTTTGTCTTTTTAGGGTCATACCAGCAGCATATGGAAGTCTCCACGCTAGGGGTCAAATTGGAGCCGTAGCCACTGGCCTACACCACAGCCACGGGAACACGGGATCCGAGCTGCGTCTGTGACCTACACCACAGCTCACGGCAATGCCGGATCCTTAACCCACTGAGGGATGCCAGGGATTGAACCTGCACCTTCATGGATACTAGTCAGGTTCGTTACTGCTAGCCACGACAGAAACTCCCAAAGCCAAAGAAAAAAGAAAGAAAGAAAGAAAAAAGCCTGACCATGTGTTATTTATAAGAGACCAGCTAAACCAAGATGGTACAGAATGGCTAAAAATAAAATGAAAGGCAGAACAGAGCTGCAAATACAAACCGAAAGAAAGCAGAGGTTGTTGGGGGCAGCAGAAGTTGCCCACCACAGGATTCGGGCCGGAAGCCACAGAGGGCTCGGCTAGGGTAAGGATCAGAGTGACGGGCACCTGCAGCAGATGCCTGGGAACCAGAGTGAGTGAAGGTCCTGGGAGAAAAAATGGTGCCTTTCAGGGAACGAGTTTTGAAAAGCAATCCCTCTTTTTTTTTTTTTTTTTTTTTTTAAAATGAAGTATAGTTGATTCACAAGGTTGTGTTCATTTCTGCTCTGCAGCAATGTGATCCAGTTACACAGGTACATGCATTCTTTTTAAATATTCTTTTCCATTATGGTTTCTCACATGGCATTGGATATAGTTTTCTATGCTACATAGCAGGACATTGTTGATTATTCTCTCTGTGTGTAATAGCTTCTGTCTGCTAACCCCAACCTCCCACTCCATCCCATGCCCAGCAACCCCTCCTCGGCAACCACAAGTCTGCTCTCCTTGTCTGTGAGTCTGTTTCTGTTTTGTAGATAAGTTCATTTGTGTCATATTTTAGACTCCACATGCAAGTGATAAGATGCGGTATTTTGTTTTCTCTTTCTAACTTACTTCACTTCGTATGATAATCTCTTGTTCTATCCATGTTGCTGTGAGTAGCATCATTTCATTCTTTTTTTATAGCTGAGTAGTATTCCATTGTATCAAGGTAGCGCATCTTCTTTATCCATTCATCTGTCCATGGACATTTAGGTCGTTCCCATGCCTTAGCTGTTGTGAAGAGTGCTGCTATGACTGTAAGGGCGCATGTGTCTTTTTCAAGTATAGTTTTGTCTGGATATATGCGCAGTAGTGGGATTGCTGAATCGTATAGTAACTCCCTCGCTCTTTTTTTTTTAGGGCTGCACCTGTGGAGGCATATGGAAGTTCCCAGGCTAGGGGTCGAATCAGAGCTGTAGCCACTGGCCTACACCACAGCTGCAGCAACGCCAGATCCAAGCCACATCTGCAACCTACACCACAGCTCACGGCAACGCTGGATACCTTAACCCACCGAGTGAGGCCGGGGATCAAACCCTCAGCCTCATGGATACTAGTTGGGTTCATTTCCACGGAGCCACAGCGGAAACTCCTGACCTGCGTCTCGTGACCCAAGGCTTCCACTGTGCGGAGCACCCAAGCTGAATGTCACTGTTGACGTCTAGTGTCCTCAACTGAGCTGATTCTCTGGGCAATTTTCCTGTCCTTTATCCTAATGACTCTCCACTCGCAGTCCTTTGACCTGTTCACTCAAAATACAAACTGACTTTCACCCTTGTGTTTCAGAATGTCATCGATATAGCTGACCACATCCTTACTTCAGCCTCGGTAACCAACTGGACAGTGTTACTGCAGGAAGAAAAGCGAGCCAGTTCCCAGTTGCTCGAGACACTGGAAAACCTCAGCGTTCTGGTACCTTCAACAGATCTGCCTCTGAATATTTCTCGAGAATTCATTCACTGGAAAGGGATTCCAGCATCCCAAAGTCAACGGGAGATGGGTTACAACTACGAGACAGAGCTGTTCCCCCAGAATACGTCTGTTCCTATCAGAGGCCAGCTGTCAATTGGGTCAGACCAATTCCAGAGGTCCCTTCCAGAAACCATCATCAGCATGGCCTCCTTGACCCTGGGGAGCATTTTACTCCTTACCAAAAATGAAGATGCTCAGATCAACGGGCCTATGATATCCACAGTTATCCCAAACTCTTCCATACATGAAGTTTTCCTGATTCTTTCCAAGATAGATTCGAACCTGAGCCAGCCTCGTTGTGTGTTTTGGGATTTCAGCCACCTGCAGTGGAACAGCACTGGCTGCCACCTAGTGAAAGAGACTCCAGACTCAGTGACATGCCGTTGCACTCACCTGACGTCCTTCTCCGTGCTGATGTCCCCCTCTGTCCCCCCCGCCATCGTTCCCGTTGTGAAGTGGATCACCTTCGTGGGGCTGGGCGTCTCCATCGCAAGTCTCATCTTATGCCTGGTCATTGAAGCTCTGTTCTGGAAGCAGGTCAACAAAAGCCAAACCTCACACACCCGTCACATCTGCATGGTGAACATAGCCCTGTGCCTCTTGATCGCGGACTTCTGGTTCATTGTCGCTGCCACCGAGGACACAGTGGCCAACCTTCCTGGAATCTGCATCGCAGCCGTGTTCTTCACACACCTGTTCTACCTGGCTCTGTTCTTCTGGATGCTTATGCTCGGCTTCCTGCTGGCTTATCGGGTTATCCTCGTGTTCCATCACATGGCCACGCCCTTGATGGTGGCCATCGGGTTCTCCCTGGGCTATGGGTGTCCTCTCATCATATCCGTAATCACCATCGCGGTCACACAGCCCAGCAACGGCTACAAAAGGAAAGATGTGTGTTGGCTTAACTGGTCCGATGGGAGCAAACCCCTCCTGGCCTTTGCTGTTCCCGCCCTGACGATCGTGGCTGTGAATCTGCTTGTGCTGCTCTTAGTTCTCACCAAGCTCTGGAGGCCTGCTGTTGGAGAAAGGCTGGCTCAGGACAAAAAGGCCACTGTCGTCCGTGTGGGGAGGGGCCTCCTCGTTCTGACCCCTCTGCTGGGGCTCACCTGGGGCTTTGGCATAGGGACCATGGTGGACAGTGGGAATCCGGCTTGGCACATTGTCTTCGCGCTCCTCAATGCATTCCAGGTGAGAACAGGCAGAGCAACCTATGACCGCATCCGCAGTTGGGCTCTAACCCAAACTGCCAGGCAACAGCGAATAGGAAAAAAACCCCCGTAAAGATCGGTTTTCCCCAACAGATATTCTCATACTGAAGCAGAATATTGGGCTTCTTCAGTAATTCATCCCAGGGTTTTTAAATCTGTTAGAGTTCACGTAGCAAACACTACTCTCCCCTGTCCCCTTAGTCGTGAGCAGATTCCAGGGAAAGCACACAGGGAAAGAGAAATAAATCAAGAATACCTTTTGAATCTGAATGGTACCAAGGTAAGTCCCTAGTGGGCCCTAGAGCCAGGGCTGGCAAATTGCAGGCAGCACTGTATTTGCAAATAAAGTTTTATTGAAGTACAGCCATGCCCATTCTTGCACGTAAGGACTGTGGCTGTTTGCAGTAAACAGGCTGGACTGAGCAGCTGTAAGATACTGGACGACCTGCCAAATCGGAGATATTTAGTATCTGGCTCTTTATAAAAAGTTCGCCAGCCTCTGCTGCCCAGATTGGGTGTCACAGGCCACGATCAGAGAATGTCCAGGGAGTTGAGGGGGAAGAGCAATCCTCAGGTTTGGCTGAATGTGAAAGACAGCCTTCGATTCTGGTTCAGGGAATGTCTGCAGGCCTTCTCTGGACAAGGGCTCAGAAAAGCGATGGCTCAATGTTTGAGCCCTGGAGTTAAATAGCTCTGGGCTCAAATATGCTGCCTTGTCTAAAGGCATGACCACTAACAAGCGACTTCACTTAATCCCGCAGTTCTCTCCTCTGGTAAACGAGGATAAGATTGCCCTCTCTTAGCACAATTGTGAGGATGAAAATAGATCAGTTAGCACTTGGCACAGCGCCTGGCACAGAGTAGGTGGTCAGTAGATGTCTCCTAAAAAGCTGGCCGGAAACCAGGATTCATCTAAGTGGTAGCCAAGGGGATGGTCATGAAGAGCATGCATCTAAGATGACAGGTTTAGGGAGCTTCTGTGCAGGCCAGCCCCTGATGACCTGCTGTCTGAGCCGGCACCAGCTGAGGGCGCTCTGACCGAGAGGAGGTTTTCAAGGTCCTAGAAAGTCTCTTCCAAGGGTTCCTCAAGGGATGGACCTGATGGAAAGGATGCTGATAAAGGTCAGCTTCCTCCATGTGACCTTGGGCTTGGACTTCAGTGCCTCCTGCCATCATAGTCACTTAGTAAATATTTGTATGATGGCTAAAGAAAAACTGAGCTGTAGAAACAAATGGAAGTTCTTCGGGGTTTGGAATGATGCACAGGGGACATGAAGCTCCACGTAGGCTGAAAACTTTTTTCATTCAATGATTTAATTATCCGTTCAACAGAAAAAAAAAAAAAAACATGTTTGAGTATTTTGTGTTAATCAGCCATCACGAAGGTCATCACATAGTGCCCTTGCCTTCAAGGAACGCACAGCCAATGAGGGGACAATAAGAAGAGGATATAATAGAGCAGTATCGTGTCTTACATGTGAAGGTTTTATTTTCTGGGAAAGAAAAGACAGTACATGTGCTTTATTCCTTTTTTTAAGGGTTTTTTCATCTTATGTTTTGGAATGCTCTTGGATAATAAGGTATGTGGATTCATTCTTCTCTCCTTCCCTTAATCCCAGGTGTCTAATCCCTCCCCTTCAATGTGGGACCTTCATTCATATATGAGTCTAGACCATGGGTACTTTCATAATAAAATTCTGTAATTTCAGAGAAGGCAGACTCAGTCAGGACACAGAGGAACTCCACACTCATTTCTGATAACAGAGCTCTGGAATGCTCATCTCAACATAGAATGGGAACGTTGTAGAAAAAAAGGGGGAAATTTGTTTTCAACAATTAATTTTTCTTTCTTTCTTTTTTTTTTTTTAGGGTCTGCACCCATGGCATATGGAGGTTCCTAGGCTAAGGGTCTAATCGGAGCTGCATCTGCTGCCCTACACCACAGCCACAGCAATGCGGGATCTGAGCAGTGTCTGCAACCTATACCACAGCTCGTGGCAATGCCAGATGCTTAACTCACAGAGCGAGGCCAGGGATCAAACCCACAACCTCATGGTTCCCAGTCAGATTCGTTTTTACTGTGCCACGATGGGAACTCCTATTTTCAACAATTAATTTTTCTTAATTAAATTGTGATTTGGCATAATCAACAAGCAAAAATATGTTCCTTAGAGTTGAATTATTTTTTGCTTTTTAATTTATTCATTTACTTAGAATATGTTTCTAGAATTTTATTTATTTACTTAGACCATGCCCATGGCATGTGGAAGTTCCTGGACCAGGAGTCAAACCTACACCACAGCAGCGACCCAAGCTGCAGGGAAAAAAAAAAAAAAAAGGAAATCCTTTCATCAGATAACCATGCTTATTGTCTATTAAGTACTTCCAGGAAACTCCACTACTAAATAATCAGTTATTGCTTTGTCTATGTATGGTTGCATATATGCAACTCCTCAATATTTCTTTGTTGCCCTATAGCTGCGACAGCTGCTACTCAACAAGTTGTCCCCTTTAAGCTCTTGGAAGCAAACATCAAAGGTAATTATCTCTTGCTGTCATGGGGGCAATGTGTCAAGTTCCAGTTTTGCACTTTTCTCGTTACACAGTCCTATGGCGAGCCCATTTGTGTGTAAACCTCTTGAGTCTCTGTCACCCTGATGTTCCTGGTGTCTGGCACGATGCCCAGCACACGGTCAGTGCTCATTAAAGAGTTGCTGAATGTGTGATTGAATGAACGAATGCACGAATGAATGCAAAGAAGTGGAAAGCTTCAAGGTTGCTTCAGCGTGGGGCGCTGTGTTGCCATTATGAGCAAATACCTTTAAACGATATCTTTTTCTGTTGTCTGACTTAGCTCCTGATATCTGGAATCAGTGGAGCCCCTTTCTCTGCCTGACATTCTGGATCTCCTCTAGATCCGCCCCCCTTCCTTCTCCAGAAAAGCACAGGGGAATGTCTTGATTAAGTTATAGTCTATAAAACGCTCCTTGTGGTTTTAGCTCCTAGGTCCAAAAACTGACACGTTCATATGGAAAGAGAATTCCTGTTTCATTCTTTGCCACAAAAGTACAATCCATGTAAGGAGGGCGGAGTTAAGGAACAAAAGTACTGGCATCCCTGTTTTGCATTTTTGACACGAACTTAGACTTCTGCCTTCTGCTAAGACACAGATGGCCTTTCAGAAAGGGTTCTAAAGGAGTTCCCAGTGTGGCACAGTGGAATCAGCAGCATCTCTGCAGCACCAGGATACAGGTTCGATTCCTGGCCTGACAGTAGATTAAAGGATCTGGTGTTATCACAGTTGTGGTGCAGGTAGCAGCTGTGGCTCTGATCTGATCCCTGGCCCGGGAACTCCATGTGCCGAGCCATGGCCAAAAAAGGAAAAAAAAGGAAAAGAAAAGAAACAGTTCTGAAGCAGAAATTTCTGTGTTTGATAAAAATCAACTGACTTAAATGCGTGACAAATGACATGGACGTTTAGAGATTTCCCCCAAGAAATAATATAAGCTCTTGAAATTAAAAAAAAAAAAACAGTGAAGAAATTAGCCTCTGACATCAAGATAATTTTTCTGGGTCTGCACTTCCTAGGAGAGGGCTGTGAATTAGGAAGCCATGGCCCAGGAGCTGGCAGACCCGCCCTGTGTTTCTGACTCAGTAACCAACTGGCTGCGTGATCTCAAGAAAGTCATTTAGTACCTTCTGGTTTCAATGTTCTCAAGCTGCAAAAATGAAGGCCGAGGTAGTTACAAAGCAGAAACTCTAGTATTCGGTGACTTTGTTCTTATGTCTTGAAGAACGAAAATCCCTTGAACCAGAAAATGTGAAACCAATGACTCATTCTCTGCTCTCAGGAACAGTTGAGAGTTACAGCATATTCAAGTGTATGAAGGAAAAACCTTCAGTTAATAAAGCAAAACAGGGCATTCCCCACCTTACAAATCAGAAAGTCAGGATTTTTCTCCTTGGGAAGCCAAAGAGACAAAACCACTCTAAAGTAAAATAAAACAAAACCCAACGTAAAGATGCCTGACAGTGTTTTTCTTTTTTCACCACATTTCTTTTTCAAATGTATTTTTAAAAATTAAAGTATAGCTGATTTTCAATGTTGTGACAATTTCTTCTGTACAGCAAAGTGACCCAGGCACGCAGCTCCATTTGACCCCTAGCCTGGGAACTTCCATATGCCGCAGGTGTGGCTAGAAAGAAAGAAAGGAGACTGGCTTACGAATGAGGAGATCGAGGGCACTAACCAGTGTAGACAAACAACTGCGAGTGAGGGAGTGACAGGGTCAAGCAGAGATGCCAGGATGGGAGCAAGTCCACGTGTTGGAAGGCATAAGCCATTAAAGAGCGTGAAAACAAATGCGGGGGGAGGGTAATGGACAGAGATTCCTGAGAAGACAGACGGAGAGCCTGGATGGAAGATGGAGCAATTAGTCTCTTCCAGGCACAGGAAGCATCAGGCTGATGCAGAAAGAGCAACGTGTGCTGATCAGGGTCATGATATTGAGAGAATTCGGAGACCTGGAGACCTTTTTTTTTGTCTCTGTTTTTTTTGTTTTCAAGTGGGATGCCAGGCCATCCACTGAGAGCTGGGAAAAGGAATTGTGAACTAGGGATCTTGAAAAGGGCAGTGCATTCGGGTCGCTGGCTGGAGGGAAGAGACAAAGGCCACCGCGGTCCCGGCAAGAACCATCCCTCAAGCCGCCGCGATGCTGTCTGGACCACGTGTGGTTTCTCCCAGGATCCCCTCTCCGCTGTGGGCTCGGGCCCTTCCATTGTCCCGCGTGACATTCTCTGTAACTCCTCACCAAGAGGCATACTCTGGTGGCCTCTGCAGACTCCCGCTCCACAAAGATGGGGCTGATTTATTTCTAGTTCCAGTGACTCGGGTTCTGTGGAAGAACAGCTTAAATCCGTGTCACCGTTCACGTCTGAGGACGCTGTCCTTCCCCAGACCACGTAGCTGCCTACTGTGTTGAAACTGAAAATTGTTTTCTCCAATCAGCAAGATGCAGGGGACTTCTGCATTTCCATCTTTAGTTTTTAAATTTATTTTATTGAAGTATAGTTGATTTACAAGCAGGTTTTGGTTGCTGTTGTTGTTGCTTTTGCGTTTTAGGGTCGCACTAGCAGCACATGGAAGTTCCTAGGCTAGAGGTCAAATCGGAGCTGAAGCGGCAGGCCTGCACCTGCTGGATCCTTAACCCACTGAGCGAGACCAGGGATCGAACCCACATCCTCATGGATACTAGTCAGGTTCATTAACCACTGAGCCATGACAGGAATGCCACAAGCAGTTTTTTTAAATTGAAGTATAGTTGATGTGTGATATCATATAAACTATAGTGAATCACAATTCGTAAAGTTTATACTCCATGTATAGTTATTATAAAATATTTGCTATTTCCCCATGTTGTGCGCTATATCCTTGAGACTTACTTAATGCAATCCAACATGACCTTAGGATTTTTCTCTAGGATTAGAGTATCGTGTGTTTATTGAGCCCTGAATTCTAGAAAATCTGTTCTTTCGCTTGGAAACTTTCAGACGCTTCTCATTCCTTTCTCTAAGATTTTTTTTTTTCCCCCAGAGCTCAATGTGGGTAGCCACTCGTATATTTCAGAGAAAAATCTGGAAACTATTACTGGGGTACATACAGCATAGAACAAACCCCTATTTCTTCCATCTTGATTTAGCTTCGTCATGACATGGACCATGGCAGGAGGCAGAATTTATTCCTTTCAATATCCGTGGCACCTAAAACAGTGTCTGGCATACAATGGCAATGTGAGATGTTAAATTAATAAATCAGTTAGTGGGAAAAGGATATAAGGTCCTTGACACTTTTTATCTTTCCCAAGAAGGGCATGTTCTTTATTTTAAATATTTTACTTCAGTGTCATAATTCAGGTTTTAAAATTTTGAACTCTGTGTATGTAGCCTTTGCTCCAGTGACTAAAGAAGTACTCATAAAGAGATTTGACTGCTAAGATGGGTGAGAGCAAGGCAAAGCTTTATTTTATTTTATTTTGCTTTTTAAGGCCACACCCGTGGCATATGGAACTTCCCAGGCTAGGGGTCTGATCGGAGCTACACCACAGCCACAGCAACTTGGGATCCGAGCCTTGTCTGCAACCTACACCACAGCTCACGGCAATGCTGGATCCTGGACCCACTGAGTGAGGCCAGGGATAGAACCCGCATCCTCACGCATGCTAGTCGGATTCGTTTCCACTGAGCCACAACAGGTACTCCCAAAGCAAAGCTTTATTAGAGATCATTTTCACTGGATGTATTGTTTTTTCCCTCCACTGGTGCCTCTTCTTCATAAATGCATGAATCAAAGAAACGTAAGAGTGGACCCAGAAAAGGATCACATCCCCTTTAAAACTGTCTTCAAGTTTGTTGTTAAAAGCTGTGTGAATAGGCGGGAACACAAGATCACTTAGAAGTAAGTTCTTTGGCCTTTTAAAATAGGTGAAAGCAGGAGAAAGAATAAGGAAACGAGTATAATCTGCCCTTGAACAACATCAGGGATTAGGCCTCCAGCGGCCACAGCTCCCGGGCTGTGGAAAATCTGCGTGTAACTTTATAGTCAGCTGTGCACACTCGCGGTTCGCCGTCTGCGGGTTCACCAACTGCGGAGCGTGTGGTACTTACTTATTGACTAGTAGGTATTTACTGAAAAAAACTGCAGGTACACGGACCTGCATAATTGAAACCTGTGTTGTTCAAGGGTCGACTATATTCTAAATTCTTGAAAAGAGAATAGGGTGCCAGGTAGATGGAATAAGGGATTGTTAACGACCTCAGGACGTCGGGAAGCGCAGACCATCGTGCCAAGACTACTTCCAATGTCTAAATGACTTGTTTTCCTTTTGTGCAGCAGAACTTATCAGACCTATCTGCCAAACCCCAATTCAAAAAGACTTTCAACGCATTCCAGCACAAAGGTGAGTTACAACAAACAGAAGGTTATAAGGGGCGGGAGGAAAGAATAGGAATACCTCACGAGGAAAATTCAATGGTAGCTTTTCAAAAACTGGCATGAGAAGTGAGCAAATATCAGCCAGCTCTGTGTCTGTAGCTCATCTGGATGGTACTCGGGGCTGACAAAACGAGGTTGCAGATTTGATGCTCACGGAGACCAGCAAAGATCACTTTTAATTTCATCATGAGTCAGAACCCTTTCCTCAGTTAGCCATTATGTAAATCTGTGACCTTGATCACGGAGCCCACAGCGGGGGAAGGAGTGTGGTGAGACTAACGACTGGGTCCCTACTGGAAACTCACTCCTCTTGTGTCAGCTGCTGGGCTGTGCGTGGGGCCAAGTGCTTGTGCCTTACATTGGGCACAGCCACCTCCCTAAAGTGCCCCTGGGGAGGGAGGAGCTGTGGGTGATGGGGCACCGTCTCCTCTGCTTATGATACCCGTTATTCTTGTGCTCATATGTCAGCTGTTATTAAAATCAGTGATAGTCAGCTCCTGGAAAATGTAAACCATATTTAAGCATTGCAAATAGTTGCAGTATTCCTGGAGGAGAAGGGCGTGTCACGGAGGATCCGCTGTTCTCACTGCAGGGACTTGGGTTGCCGCTATGGCGTGGGTTTGATTCCCGGGCCAGGAACTTCCGCATGCCTTGGGCATGGCCCAAAACAAAACAGTTGCAATATTCCTGGAAGAGATGGTACAGCATGGGGTTTGCGGAGAAGTTCTTACATTACGATCAAACCAAAGTCATCCTTAAAAGCAGGAGTCCCATTTCACATTAAATTACAGAGATATCCTCTTTAAGGTTGGGAAATGGGCAACTCACTTCAGATCACAATGAAAATTATTTGAACTTCAGATCAAGTTCAAGGGTCTAAACCTGAAAAGGCACTCCCCTCACAAAATGTTCAATGTTTTCATCCAGACGCCTTGGGTCCTGTTATCACCGCCACCAACCAACATGAGGGCTTTTAATGTCTCCTTACCTTTTGGGACATCTGTTCCTCATCAGTAAAATGAAAAACTAAGAGATCACAGGGGTTCCTTACAGCAATACTATTCGGTGATCTCAAACCTCTAGCTCATGTCCCAGGAATATCTGAAAAATATGGTCCTTCTCAAAGGAGACCCATTATAGATGTAATCTTCCATGATATTAATAAAATGACATACCTGGGACTTTCCGGATGGCTCAGTGGGTTAAGGATCCAGCGTTGTCACTGCTGTGACTCGGGTCACTGCTGTCACAGCCAATAAATAAGTAAATATATAAGTAAAATATAATAAGATGCTGTACCTATCAACCAATTACATCCTATGCCTTTCCCTAACCTCTTCCTAAAACTGCCCGGAGTTGTAAGGAATTGCATCGGTTTATTTTCCATTTTGCTTTCATGCTTGATTCCAGCATAGTAGCAATAACTCTTATCCTCTTTTTCATCTCTTAGGCAATTACGTGCTTTCTTGTACCGGAGGGTCCTCCAGCAACATCATGCTAACTCAGTTTTCATCAACTGAATAAAGTTGGGAAACGTAAAACTCAAGGACAGACTTTGGGAGCGAAATGACATTTAGAGCTAAATGTCAGTGAAGAAATACTGTTCAGTACTCAATAGAATTTTCTGATCTAGGAGTCTGGGAATAAAGTGAGGTTTCAGAGCCTTCATGACTGCCATCTTTCCTTTCTTTTTAAATTTTATTTTTATTAGAGTATGGTTGATGTACAGCGTTGTGGTGATTTCTGCTATTGCAGCAAAGTGACCCAGTCACACATAAAGATACATTCTTTCTCTGATATTATCTTCCATCATGTTTTATCCCAAGAGACTGGATAGAGCTCCTGTGCTTTACAGCAGGACCCCAGTGCTTATTCATTTCTAAATGGAACAGTTTACATCTATCAGCCCCAAACTCCCAGTCCCTCCCCTTCTCCCTCCCTCCACCACTATCTTTATTTTCAATTAAATGGAGGGATTTATTTCCAAGGGGTTAGATTCAAAGGAATGGCTTTGTAAATACAGAAGAGTAAGTTTTTTTTTTCAGAAATTGTGTCAGTGGCATCAGCTCAACCTCTCACTGCCGCAAGCTATAGGTTCCTTTTCTCATGGCATTTCCTATCATCTGAACTGGAGCAAGGAAATGTCATGAAACCACTTTAAATAAATCGCTGGACCGTGGTCAATTTCTTAGAAAAATATCACACGTGAAAATTTCCTTCAAGAAACAGTGTTTCCCTCCCAAAGTTTCCAGTTGGATGTGTGGCTTGTTCTTGTATTTTAGGTTCAGTCTCTTAACATTGAAAGTTAATCCAGGAATTCCTGTCGTGGCTCAGCAGTAATGAACCCAACTAGTATCCGTGAGGACTTGGGTTCGATTCCTGGCCTTGCTCGGTGGGTTAAGGATCCGGCGTTGCCATGAGCTGTGGTGTAGGTTGCAGATGCGGCTTGGATCCAACGTTGCTGTGGCTGTGGTGTAGGCTGGCAGCTGTAGCTCCGATTCGACTCCTAGCCTGGGAATTTCCATATGCCGCAGTTGCAGCTCTAGAAAGCACACACACACACAAACACACAAAAATTAAAGCACGAGGAAGAATAAAGATACTTTCAGATGCAGAAATTCTCAATGCATTTCCCTGCAGTGCTCCCTTTTCCCAAAGGCTGTTGGGGAATGGGCTGCACCAAGGGTGACAATAAACCCAGAAAGGGAAGACTTGGGGTGCAGGATGCTGTAGAAGAGAGAGAGGGTAACTACGGAGCAGGGGTTAAGTAGTCTAAGCAAGATAATAGCTGGGAACCCCAGGGAACTCCTGCAGCCAGCTGCTTTAGAAAGATTGATTTTCTCCCCGATTTTCTGATGCTTCCAGAACAAATGAAGAGGATGAAAGACGATCATTTTGTAGCATTTTGCGAGGCTGATGCAGATTTTGGTAAAATCCCCAAATCAGTTTCTTTCTGAATGATGCTTAGGTGGAAAGACAATTTGCCTTTTGTTAAGAAGGCAGCAAAGCTGTGCTGTACTTACCTGTATTAGACTTCAGGGGGCGGGCTCTGACCAAGAAATAAATCCTGGACAAACTACTCAAAGCTTAAATACACCCGAGGTCCAGGCTAGAGTTTGGGGAGATGAAAGGCGTTTTAATCCAACTACTCTAATTAGGAAAAATTTACATTGTCTCTGCTGTGCTTTATCTAGTAAAAGAGATTAGGGAGCTAAGAACATAATAGCTCTGTTTGGGGGAGGCAAACAGTACCTCTGTTTCCTGGGTTTATGCCCAAGTGTGCTGGCCAGCAGTTGAAGGCTGCTTTTAAGCAAAGCAGGAATTAGCCACAGTTGTGAGATTTTGGGCGGGTAGAAAACCAGTGTTTTATTGAAATCTGGGTTGTCTCAATGGGGCCTTGGGTAATCTGGGCACAAACAGTTCATTCAGGTACATGGGGCCAAATGGATTGGGGCTATTTCTAGATTTTTTGGATTTATTATTTACTTTGGGAAGAAACAGTTTGGCAAAATTTTTGTTTGGGTTTTTTGTTTGTTTGTTTGTTTGTTTGCCTTTTAGGGCTGCACATGAGGCACATGGAAGTTCCCAGACTTGGGTTCAAAACAGAGCTGCTGCAGCTGCCGGCCTACGCCACAGCCACAGCAACGCCAGATCCGAACTGCGTCTGCAACCTACACTACAGCTCTTGGCAACGCCGGACCCTTTAAACCACTGAGCAAGGCCAGGGATTGACCCCGAATCCTCATGGATCCTAGTCAGATTATTAACCTGCTGAGCCACAACGGGAACTCGGGTTAGCAAAAAAATTTTATGCAGTATTGTCAGCCATGAGCTTCCATGAGCAAATTATCCAGTTTCTTCGCAGATCCCATTTTGTACCCGAGGTCGTAGGGGTGGAGGGAACAAAACACAAGAAACATAAAACGGTGACATCATTCAGAGCAGGGATTTACTAGACCCGCAAAAGTTCATCAGGAAAGATGCTGCCTCTTGCAATGCATTCCTCAGCCTTCCCCTTGCTGCCAGGCTTGTCTCAGCATGCGGTGTGGTTTGAAAGATAGGGGAGGAGAGGAGTTCCCTGGGGGCTCAGGGGGTTAAGGATCCAGCATTGCCACTGCTGTGCTGGAGTCATGGCTGTGGCGCAGGTTCGATTCCTGGACCGGGAACTTCCGCATGGTGTGGGTGTGGCCCCCAATTTTTAAAAAAA
>PVHT021183523.1:16565133-16594259 GCA_004024745.2 Catagonus wagneri
GCATGCGATGGCCTGAGGCATATCTCAAGCCTCCACAAGTCAAGCCAGGCTGCTTCCTTCCGATGTCTGTTTTGGGCAATTATTAACTCGCAGTGATCTCCCAGAGTCCCCTAGGTTTCCCCCTCTTTCTGCGGTCCCTTATTGGGACTTCTAAACTACCTGTGTAGCTCTCCTGCTCCGTCCCTGCCACAAGCAGCAGCCCCAGCATGGCCTGGAAAATGTCAGAAATGTCCATTCTGGGGCCCCACCCCAGACCTCCTAAATCAGACGCTCTGGAGTGTGGCACTGGGACCTCTGCTTTAGCAAGCCTTCCCGGAGACTCTGACACACGCTCCGATCTGGGAATCACTGACTTGGAGAGCTCAGACAGGGACCGTTCTAGCCTGAGGGCAGAAGATGAGAATCCAGATAAACCTGGCTGTGTGCAGGGGCTAGGGTGGGAAGCGAAGCCTTTTGTTTCATTTTCTTCTGTGAGCCTCAGGCATCAAGAAAGTCTTGGTACTAGTGTGAGCAGAGGAGTGTTCATGCTGAATGGCCAGATGCTGGGCAATGGAATATAATTATTAAGAAAGAAAATGGGTTGAGACTTGGCTCCAACACTTGCTTATTGTATTTACTTGGTTCCATTACCAAACCCCAGTTGCTTCATCTGTAAGCAAAGGGTTCTAACTCCTTGTAAAGTTATGGCTGGGGGAGTTCCCTTCGTGGTGCAGGGGAAACACATCCTCCTAGGAACCATGAGGTTGGGGGTTTGATCCCCGGCCTCCCTCAGTGGGTAAAGGATCCAGCGTTGCGGTGAGCTGTGGTGCAGGTCGCAGACACGGTTCAGATCTGATGTTGCCGTGGCTGTGGTGCAGACCAGCAGCTGTAGCTCCAACTGGACCCTTAGCCTGGGAACCTCCGTATGCCGTGGGTGTGGCCCTAAAAAAATTAAAAAAAAAAAAGGAAGGCTGAATAACCTCCTAGGAGAGTGAGGACACACCCTCAGAAGCCAGGCTTCCAGGCTGAGTTTCTTGAATGAGAGGATAACTATTGTTCCTTCTCGCACTGTGGATCAGTCAAGGGCAGGTCCCTGGGAAGCCTGCAGGAAATTCTGTTCTCTTTCTCAGCTCCTCTCGGGGCAGACGGGGGCGGGGAGAGCTGTCTGACAAACAAACAAACAAATACATTAAAAAAAAAAATTCACTGGATGTTGGAGGGCATGCAGGGAAGAAAAAAAGTAAAAAGGAGGGAAAAAAGAAATCGCTTCTATTCCTACTGCTGCTGAGAGCAGCTGTGGGGAAATTGCGAAGGGGTTTATATACCTCCAAGGAAAAAGCCGCGCACACGGCGAGGATTGCTATGTGGAGGACACAGACCTCCCTCCTTTCCTGAAGGGTTTGCCAGGCCACACGAGGAAAAAGAGATTTGTTTTTTTTTTTAACCACATCCCAGCATGTGGACGTTCCCAGGCCAGGGATGGAACTCACACCGCAGAAGCCACCCAAGCTGATGCCGTGACAACACCAGATCCTCAACCCACTGCACCAAAAGAAAACTCTCAGAAAGAGATTTATACCAAAGGAATCTCCCGCTCTCTCTCTCTATTTTTTTTTTTTTGGCCACACCCTCGGCATGTGGAAGTTCTTCGACCAGGAATTGAACCCATGCCGCAGCAGTGAAAATGCTGGATACTAATCCAATGTGCCACCAGGGAATACCCTATTTCTTCTGTGTGTCAAAAGTAAAAAGTCAAGGTGGAACGGTAGAAAGGAGAGAGAAGGGGCATTTTCATTGGAAAAAAAAAAAAAAAAACCCTGAAATATCACAGTTATTCTTAATTCTAGGATAAGGAATAAACAATGGCCTCCTTTTCATTTCCAACTTATGAGGTGGCATCTCAACTCACTCCGTATTTTTTTAGTTGGAACATATCCTCCTTCCAAATATATCCTATACATCTTGGGACAGATCTTTTGTTTATATTTAGTTGAAGCGAAATCAAGGTATTTGTCTAAATTTGGAACCTTTTTACACAATAAACTCTACCTCACAAAAAACTCTGCACATAACGCAAGTTTCAGATGACACAGATAAGACCAGCAGAATTCATAACTGACTGGTTTGTAAAGGGTTGAACCCTTGCGTGACTTTATTAACACTGGCTTATGCAAATTTTGGCGGAAGCCATTGAACTTCAAGTTTCTAAGCCTGGTGGGGAGCAGATCAGCACAGGAATGACACTTCCCTTCACACACTTCTGAAGGGAAGGGAACACTCCCTGACTGCTTTCACCATTACACCAGTGGGGAAATGGGCTTGCACTTTTAGCAAACACCACTGGAGATCAACCCAGTCGGGAAAACAAACGTAGAGCTAACTCTGCAGGTTTGAAATGGTTCTGCTTGAAACTGTAAGCAGAACTCACAGAACCTTGGTCTTAACTGTGAGTCTTGCAAAGATCCATTCATCCATTTGACATCAGTCTGCTGGGCACCTGCCATGGGTCAGGTGCTGTTCTAGGTACTGGGATGCAGTGCTGAACAGGATGAAGAGGCGGGTGAGGCTCTGCCCATGTGAGCCTGTGTCTCACTCACCATCATGCTGTCTGTGTGGGGACAAAGCCATCACAAGTCTGTGCCTTCTCAGCTTGACTAGTCAGTTTCTCCTAACCCGTGCTACCTGTCAAGGCAGTACTTTTTGTGGATTTGGAGTACTTAGACCCTGTCAATAAATCTCCTGATATTCATCTACTTTTATGCTCGAGTTCCAAAGGGAAAATCTTACCATGCGCCATGCTGTTTGACTCACTTAGAAAGCCCATCCACCCTCCCATCCATCTTCACACACCTCCTTGGCTCTTCAAGATTCAAGTGGGATGGGAGTTTCCATCGTGGCGCCGTGGAAATGAGTCTGACTAGTAACCGTGAGGTTTTGGATTTGATCCTTGGCCTCACTCAGTGGGCTAAGGGCCCAGCATTGTCGTGAGCTGTGGTGTAGGTTCAGATGCGGCTCGGATCCTGAGTTGCTGTGGCTGTGGCATAGGCCAGGAGCTGTGGCTCCAATTAGACCCCTAGCCTGGGAATCTCCACATGCAGTGGGCATGGCCCTAAAAATAAAAACGATTCAGGTGGTACCCCACGTCTTTCTACTTGAAAACATTCCTGACCGCTCCCACCTCCGCTAAGTCCCCTCTGAACCTTTCTGTACCCAGGTGGTCACCAAGATGTTGAGAGGTATTTATTGCATATTTTTTCTACCAACTACTGTTTTTCATCTCTGTTAGCCTTATTCCACTGCTGGATTATGCATTCCTTGCCAGTGAAGACTGTGCTTTTTTCTTTGATGCTAGCTAACTCATTGGTATATCAATTGCATACTTTTGATATATGCAATGGAATATTGCTCAGCCATAAAAAGAATGAAATACTGTCTTTGGCAGCAACATGGGTGGACCTAGGATTATTATACTGAGTGAAGTAAGTCAGACAGAGAAAGGAAAATATCACTTGTATGTGGAATCTAAATAAGTGATACAAATGAAATTACAAAAGAGGAACAGACTCACGGACATAGACAATAAATTTAGGAGTTCCCGTTGTGGCTCAGTGGTTAACGAATCTGACTAGGAACCATGAGGTTGCCGGTTCAATCCCTGGCCTCTCCCACTAGGTTAAGGATCCAGCGTTGCCGTTGAGCTGTGATGTAGGTCGCAGACGCGGCTCAGATCTGGCGTGGCTGTGGCTGTGGTGTAGGCCGGTGACTACAGCTCCGATTGGACCTCTAGCCTGGGAACCTCCATAGGCTGCAGGTGCAGGCCTAAAAAGACAAGAAAGAGAGAAGGGAGGAAGGAAGGAAGGAAGGAAGGAAGGAAGGAAGGAAGGAAGGAAGGAAGGAAGGAAGGAAGGAGGAAAGAGAGAAAGAAAGATACAAATATGCACTTCAAGCACATTTTTGGTATTTTCCCATCTCAGGTCTCTCCATTGTTTGGCAAGCCTGTCTGGGCAAGCCAAAATGAAAGTATTTCCTCCTTAGTGATTGTTTGGTCTGTGTGAGTGTGTGTGTGTGTGTGTGTGTGTGTGTGCGTGTGTGTGTGTGTGTGTGCGCGCGCGCATGCTGTTGTGCGTGCACTGCCTGGCCTGTAGGTAGACTGATTTCCCCCACACCCTCGGGCTTTGAATAGAGCAGAAAGGTGGAGATTGTTTTTTCACTTAGTAATAACAATGCTGAGTTATGAAGTAATTGAGAAAACACCTAGAGCTGCATCAAAAACAACCAACTTAGATATGACACATAGCAACTGTGACTGTCATTAGAAATGGGGCCAAAGACAATTTTTATGAGTCCTTGGACCACATAATATTGGGGATTGAGGCAGATTCTGTGTGCGAGGGAATGCGGAATGACATCTTATTTCCCTGATTTTGATCCTACCAGTTTTTGTTTTGTTTTGTTTTTTAGGGATGCATTCGCGGCATATGGAGGTTCCCAGGCTAGGGGTCGAATCGGAGCTGTAGCCACTGGCCTGCGCCACAGCCACAGCAACGTCAGCTCCAAGCTGCGTTTGCAGCCTACACCACAGCTCACAGCAACACCAGATCCTGAACCCACTGAGTGATCCTTAACTCAGGGATCAAACCTGCATCCTCACAGATACTAGACAGAGTCATTTCTGCTGAGCCACGACGGACACTTCATGTTCCTACTAATTTTGTTTCTGTATTTCTGTCTTTTTTTCTGATGTTGTGGGATTTTCTACTGTGTGTGCATGTGTGTGTGTGTGTGTGTATTGCTGTACCTATTAGAGACTATTTATAACTTATTCTTTCTTTCAATCAATCTTTTATTTTGATGAAAAACAAACTGGCGGGCTTTAAATTGTATTTTGGTTTGGCTTGGTTTGTTTGGCTTTGCAACAAAATGGCAAAACTAGAAATGGTGCCAGGTAAACGACCGTGAACTCAGTGAAGGTTAGGTGCGGACGACTGAATACGGAGCGGATGGTCAGTGGGGACGTGCCAAAAAGCCCGATGAGCTCTACACAGTGTCCTGTGATGACCTGTATGGGAAAAGAATCTGGAAAAGGATGTGGTTATGCACACGTGTGCCTGCACCACTTTGCTGTATAGCAGAAATTATCTCAATGTTGTGAATCAACCACACTTCAGTAAAATTTTCAAAATGAAAAAAATTGAGATTAAGCGTGGAAACCTTGGAATCACTGCAGGCTCCTCCTTTAAATGCTGGTCCTGCTACTTAAGTCTTGAAGAGCAAGGCAAAGTGCCTCTTGAGTACGAGGGCTGGAAGGGGGCAAGGGTTCAAACTCCTAAGTAAACAGAAGAAAAGAAAGTGCATAGGGGAGTTTCTGCTGTGGCGCAAGGGGCTCAGCAGCAGCCTGGCAGCGCTGGGTTGCAGACTGGATTCCGGGCCAGGCACAGTGGGTTCAGGATCTGGCGTCGCCGCAGCTGTGGCTTAGGTTGCAACTGCGGCTCAGATATGATCCATATGCCGGGGTTGTGGCCATCAAAAAATAAAATAAAGTCAAAAGAGAAAAAGGGTGGTTGTTTTTGCAGAATGTGTTGTTCAAGTTCAGGTGCACTAACTGGGAAGTTCATCCTCCCACATGTGAGACCACTTGGGGTGCAGGAGGGACCAGGAGCATCACATCTAAAAGGTAAGGTCCTCGAGGGCTACCCCGCTCAGACTGGGGGGCAGTCCTGCCTGCCTCTGACTTACCAGAAGGCTTATGTTGATGGGGTCGGAGTGACAGGCGGAATCCTCTCAACTGTTTAGATCGCTTCTCTCTCTTTATTCCTCCGCTGATGGTACATAGTTGAATTGGGTCAACGTTAATCACTAGATGGGCCACAAACACCCATCTGGCTAGGCTACAGGCACGCAAAGTGGTTCAGATGGAGCTTGAGGGGTAGGGAGCTTCCCACAGTCTAACTGGGAGACTTCCAGATTTTTTCTTTTTTCCAGGTTCTATGCTAATACCTCCACACATGGAGGAAGCCTTTGGTGGTGAGTGCCGGCCTACCCCAATTTTCCTTGATCTTGAACACTGAATAGGGTCCTCCTCTTAGACGCCTTGTCTCAGAAAGTGTTTCCACCATTGGTCTCCTTTGTCAGTCCCTCTAGCCACCCTGTGCATTGTCTCAGCTCATTCAGTTTTTTTTTTTTGTCTTTTGTTTTTGGCTTTTTAGGGCTGCACCCGAGGCATATGGAGGTTCCCAGGCTAGGGGTCCAATCGGAGCTGAAGTCACCGCCACAGACACAGCAACATGGGATCCTAGCCACGTCTGCGACCTAACTATAGCTCATGGCAACACTGGATCTTTAAGCCACTTTAAGCAGGGCCGGTGATCGAACCTGCATCCTCATGGATACTAGTCAGGTTCATTAACCACTGAACCATGACGAGAACTCTTCATTCAGCTTCTCACCATGCTATCAACCAATCTACTAGCAAATCCTTTTTGCCTCCTAAATATTTCTCCCATCCGCCCCTTCCTGTTTATCCAACAGAAGGACCCTGATTCCAACAGATGGACCCTGGAGATAAATGTACAAAGGCCAGCATGGTTTAAGCCCCAGGTTCTCAAAGTCAGGTCTGGGGATCACTGGTCGCCTGCAAAGTGGTCAAGGAATGAGGAACAGTTCAAGGTTATAACGTTCTCACTTTGTTCCACTGCCCTTTACAGGTGTGGTATACTGTTGTCTCTGCAAATATTTTGTATTATGTCAGAACTTTGTGTGATGAAGTCATGTGCAAATCATGCAAGCTAATAATTGACCGCAGGCACTCAGATTTTTCACTTTAGGAAGTTCCCATTGTGACTCAGCGGTAACGAGCCCAGCTAGCATCCATGAAGATGTGGGTTGATTCCTAGCCTCGCTCGGTGGTTAAAGATCCGCCATTGCCGTGAGCTGTGGTGTAGGTCGCAGATGCGGCTTGGATCCTGTGTTGCTGTGGCTGTGGTGTACGCCGGCAGCTGCAGCTCTGATTCAACCCATAGCCTGGGAACTGCCATATCATTCAGGTGTGGTCCTAAAAAGGCAAAAAAATAATGACAATAAATTAAAAAAAAGTTTCACTTTATATTTAAAATTATACACCATGCTGGTTTGCTTTTGTTTTTTATTTTTTTAAATGAGAGTGGCAACGTTTATTTCAGGTTCTCTCTCCCTCTTCCTCTCTCTCTCTCTCTCTCTTTTTTTCTTTTTGGCCACATGCATGGCATGTGGTAGATTCCAGGCCAGGGATCAAACCCCTCCACATAGCAGTGATCAGAGCCACAGTGGTGAAAATTCAGGAGCCTTAACCCAGTAGGACATGAGAGAGCTCCCCATGCCATGCTGTTTGAAAGGCCCCTCCCTTCAAACTCAGAATGTTTGTGTATGTGTAAGGAAAAAATAGCTTTTGGGAGTTCCTGCTGTGTTGCAGCGGGTTAAGAATCTGACTACAGCAGCTAAGCTTGCTGCGGAAGTGAGGGTTCAATCCCCATCCCGGGGCAGTGGTTTAAAGGATCTGGCATTGCCGCAGCTGCAGCATAGGTCACAACTATAGCTTGGATTTAATCCCTGGCCAAGGAACTTCCATATGCCCCCGGTGCAGCAGTAAAAACAAAAAAAGAAAAGAAAAAACAGCTTCCCTTTCCACATTTTTACAGTCCCCAATATACCTGTGAATCTATTCTTTAATCACCTACCTTTCTGATAGGTATGTGAAAAATCAATTTTGTGTTGGTCACAGCCATATTTCCTAATGGCTTGGATAAATATTTGCCTTAATGGTTCAGAGGGATAGGAGTAAAGTGTTGAAATAAATGTATCATTTGCCTTCAATGTGAATTGCCCTAGTAAATCTCAAACTGTTTGCCTTCTTGAGGGAGGGACTTCTCAGTCGTGTCAGGTGATGCATGTCTTATCAGGAGCTGTCTATACTTTGGGGTCAAATAAGAGCCCTGGAGAAAATGGCCACATTGATGAAAAAATAATAATATTTATGAGGAAAGGATTAATTATCTTCTATTAATAACATGTCATATTTACAGCTCTGCAAAAAGATTAGCCTGAGGGAAAGAGATGACTTCCACTTTTCCCAGGCTCGAGTTTCATTCTTCCTTTCTCCTTCCAGAAGACAGAATGTCCCTCAGCATGGAAACAAGCAGACCAGGTAGCCAAAACCCCTTAGAATATTCTTGAAACAAACAGGAACAAACAGGCCCGGAGAGAGTTTCTATTGTTTGATGTTATGGTTCTGGCTGAAATTTTTCAAACAGAAATCTTGAAGGCAAATGTGTTCCAGTCTCTCTCCTCTGAAATGCTGTATTTACTCCTTTTTTAAAAGCAGGTGTTTTCAGTCCCTTGAAAACTAAGAGGTCTTTTTCTGAATGAGAAATTCCATTGGAACCCTTGTAAAAAATTGCAACGAGGTATCACTTCACATTGGTCCGAATGGCCGTCATCAAAAAGTCCACACGTAAGAAATGCTGGAGCGGGTGTGGAGGAGGGAGCCCTCCTGCACGGTTGGGGGGAATGTAAATTGGTGCAGCCACTATGGAGAACAGTATGGAGGGTCCTTAAAAAGCTAAAAATAGAGTTACCATATGGTCCAGCAGTCGAGCTCCTGGGCATATAGTTGGAAAAAAACTCTAAGACAAAAGATAAGTGCACCCCAAAGTTCACAGCGACACTATTTCCAATAGCCAAAGCGTGGAGACCATCTAAATGTCCATCAACAGGGGGATGGATAAAGAAGATGCGGTATATAGATTGTGTCCCTTGTGCGTGTTCTTTAGGAGTCATTGTGTCCCCATATAGATAGGCAGTATCACTAAACATTTGCTGTATTCAATTAAACAGGGATTTATGGAAGACTTCTGCTCAAAAGAAGCAGTTACCTATTCTGGTTGAATTTTTCATTAAGCATTTTTCTTTGCCTTGAACCTCCAGAAATATATGGCCCTAATAGAACTTCCTCTGAGGAATTAAGGGCTATTTCTCTTCACATCTTCCCACTGTATACGTAGCGATTCAAACTCTTTTTAGCCTATTGTATGGGGCAGTCGAAAGGGTTAAGAAGCCTCAGAAAGCAGAAATGACTTGGAGTCGTCATTCCTTCAGTATTACAAAAAAAGGACAAAAATAAAATGTTACTGACTTAGGAGTTCTCGCTGTGGCGTAAAGGGTTAAGAATCCACTGCAGCTGCTCCGGTGGCTGCAGAGGCACAGGTTCAATCCCCAGCCCTGAGCAGTGGGTTGAAGTATCCGGCATTGCTGCAGCTGTAGCGTAGGTCATATCTGCGGCTTGGATTCAGTGTCTGGCCAGGGAACTGCTATATGCTGCAGGTGCAGCCATAAAAACAAAGACAATTACTGATTTACCCTAACAGGATTCCTCAGTTTTCCAAATCTGAGGGCACTGGCAAGATAACAGTAATTCTTAGAAGACTATCTCATGTCACAGCCCCCAAAGTATTTGCATATATATATGCTGCTCAGATCATCTGTAAGTTCATCAGGTCAGGTATTTTTAAGCTAGTGTTCAGAAGGCAGACAGAATAGTAAAAGGGAAAGTAAGGATTCCACGCATCCATCCATAGAAAAAGCATTTTTTTGATTGCCTGCACTCCATAGACCAGTCCTTAAATTTAAGGAATACATGAAAAATTAACAGAATACATTAAAATTTTTCCAAAGAAAAATGTTAGGGACACAGGGGAGATAAAGAATAGAGAAATGAAGACTATGACTACAGAAAGTTCACAGTTTATAAGGGGAATAAGAGAAGTGATCAGACAACAACAAGACAAGAAGAACTTTCTTCCCAGAGGAGACTAGGTGATTCAAAGAGGGAGGTATTGGAGCTCCCCTCATGGCTCAGTGGAAACGAATCTGACTAGCAACCACGAGGACACAGGTTCGATCCCTGGCCTTGCTCAGTGGGTTAAGGATCCAGCATTGCCGCGAGCTGTGGTGTAGGACAGCAGCTGCAGCTCCGGTTCAAGTCCTAGCCAGGCAACTTCCATATACTGCCGGTGCTGACCAACTGAGATTGATTTTGAAGGACACGTAGAACATTCGCAAAAGAAAATCAGGCTGAGATGGTGGAGAAGGACACATTTGTGTCCAGTGGGTGGCCTGACTTGAGCAGGAGAGGGCCTGGGAGAAGGGCATCTGATTTAGAAGCCTATTTAAAAGTCTAGACTGGCAGCAATAATGACCTAAACTAAGGCAGTGTTGGTAGAGACCAAAAAAGGAGGACAGGTAGGAGGGACCTTGGGGCGTGGTTAGACTGTTGGGGGCGTGACTAGACTGTTGGGGGGCGTGGTTAGACTATTGGGGGCGTGGCAATGGACATTGATCATGGGGTGAAGGAGAGAAAGACTGCGCTAAGAGTCCAGCCCAAGGGCCTAAAGGAAGGGATGTACTGTTACCAGAAGGGCTAAACTGGAAGGAAGAGGTTTCATTAACCCATTTGAAATAGGCTAAAATTTCTGTATAGCAGGGAAACTAATTTTAAAGCAGAACATTTGGTCTTTGCAAATAAATAGAACGACCATTGAAAAAAGCTCATAATTTTTGCCTTGGTCCTTCTTGATAATTTGAATGGTTAAGATAAAATGGCCTTGTCTTCCAAACGTATATTACTTAACAGATACAAATATTGGGCTAGATCCTAAAGTATTGAATTACAAATGTCTTTTACATTTTTTTTTTTCTGTTTTGGCTGAACCCATGACATGTGGAAGTTCCCCGGGACAGGGATTGAATCCCAGCCACAGCAGCAGCAGTGCTGGATCCTTAACCTGCTGTGTCACAGCGGGAACTCCTAAATTTTTTTTTCATTTTGCTTTTTTTTTAAGCCGCACCTGCAACACAATGAAGTTCCCAGGCTAGCAACAGCCACAGCCACTTGGGATCCAAGCCGTGTCTGCTACCCACACCACAACTCATATCAACACGGGATCCTTAACCCACTGAGCAAGGCCAGGGATCAAACCCACATCCTCATGAACACTAGTCAGATTCATTACCACTGAGCCATGTTGGGAACTCCTATTTTTTTTTTATTTTTAAATTTGTTTATTTTTACTTTTTTCCTTTAAATTTTTATTTTAAAATTTTTATTTATTTTTTTAAATTCACAGGCATCATGTATGAAAGTTTCTAGGTATTTTAACAAAACAAATAAAACCTATGCCTTCTAAGTAGGTGAATGGTTTTTGTTTTAAATGCAAAGACATAGTGTTTTGGTACTACTGGTACAAGTTTTATAATCCATTTTCAAGATCAGCTTCAGCCAATGAAAATATTTGTGACTATAAATTCTGTATCTCTCAATAAAAGGAATATAAATGATATACACAGAAAAAAATAGCAATGATTAGAACTGGAAAAAAAAGTTGAATAAATGGAAAACAATTCACCGTATTTAATCACTGAAATAGACCATTGGGCATTGAGTGCTAATATTAGAAGAATAATATTTTGTCCAATATTTATCCAAGTGTAATGATGTTTTTTTGTGGCAATAACAGAACAATATTTACAGAAAACAATGGAAAATTTCTAGGTTAAGCAGAAATGATTTCGAAATGTGATTCTAAAATGTCCAGACACAGATTAAAAACACAGATAGAAAATAATGAAACAAATGATCAATATCTGGAATGGGAAAATTTTAAAGGGGTTATTAATCAAGGGTAATAGAAATACTATTTAATACATAAAATTTTTAAGTGTGCATACCTCAGGTGAACTGGATTATATTAGTAATAAAAGTCTTCTTGTATGCCTACATTTATCATACAAATTACTAAAAACTGCTGCATGGAGAAATAAAGAAGTGGACATTTACAAACACTTTGTTGGCTTTTACATTCTTTATAAAGTTAACAAGTTTGGCTTTTATGAAAAGTTGGAAAAAAAACTTTTTTTTGGTCTTTTTGTCATTTTAGGGCTGCACCTGAGGCATGTGGAGGTTCCCAAGCTGGGGGTCTGATTGGAGCTACAGCTGCTGGCCCGCTCCACAGCCACAGCCACGCAGGATCCTTAACCCACTGAGCGAGGCCAGGGATCAAACTCGCAACCTCATGGTTCCTAGTCAGATTCATTTCCACTGTGCCATGACGGAAACTCCCAATATTAGATCTTTTTTATTTCCTTTCCTTCCTGACTCTTTTTCCCTCCTCCGTCTTTTCCTTTTCCCTCTTTCTTTCTTTCCCTCTTTCTTTCTTCCTTCCTTCCTTCCTTCCTGTGTTCCTTAATTTACATATCATCTGTATGCTTCCTTTATTCCAGGGAAGCGTATCATAGTGATCTTACTTAAGGTGAAAATTTGTTTTCCAAAAGCAACCCTACTGATATTTCTTACATATGTTCTTTCCTCGACAGGGTTAATATTACAGAACACACGTTTCCCTTTTATTGCTTAGTGACACAAAGAAAGTCCCAGAACTCCTGAGCAGTCCCCTCTTAGTGCTCTGTCTTCAATGATAAATGTGATATTAACAGTTGACAGAGACAAAATAAAAGCCTAATGGAACACACCTAATCTAACCACCAGTGTAGGTGAAGCCAAAGCTGGCAAGACTGACTCTCTTTATTAGGGAGCAGACTGGACTGATTAAACAGACCATTCCTTAAAGAGAATTCATTTTATGTCTTTGATATTAAAAAATACATATATTTTAAATCACATCAATTAAAACCACAGCAATATCAAAATTAAATTAAAGGGAAACCAGGGACTCCCTCTGTGGTGTAATAGGATCCTTGGTCTCTCTGCAGATTTGATCCCCAGCCCGGGCACAGTGGGTTAAGACTCTGGCAGCTGTGGCGTAGGTCACCACTGTGGCCTGGATCTGATCCCTGGCCCCAGGAACTCCATAAGCCGTGGGGCGGCCAAGAAAGACAAAAGAGAGAGACTAAACCACACAAATATACTGGTATTTTCTGGGTTCCTCCTGACAAAAGACCACTGTGCCTGCTGTTCAAGGGTTTGCTACAGCTGATTTCTGGATGCTTGTCTATGTGGTTACAGTTTCTGAAAATAATTTTTTTGGTCTTTTTTTTGTCTTTATAGGACTGTACCCACGGCCTATGGAGGTTCCCAGGCTCAGGGTCGAATCAGAGCTGCAGCTGCTGGCCTACACCACAGCCACAGCAACGCCAGATCCAAGCCGTGTCTGCGACCTACACCACAACTCACGGCAACATCGGATCCTTAACCCACCGAGCGAGGCCAGGGATCGAACCTGCATCCGCATGGATGCTAGTCAGATTCGTTTCCGCTGAGCCAGGACGGGAGCTCCTCAACGCATTTTATTTACCTGGTAAACCTGTGTCTGCTACATTTTGTAAGGTCTCACTTTGGGCTTTGCCTGCACCTCTGCCCTTCCCGAAACTGTGTCTCCTCCTAATCATTCAGGCGGAGCAGTTCCCTCGTTTACTCTGATGATCAGCGTGCTTTGTTCATTCCCTGTTTTTATTTTACATACTCAGGGAAAACAAAATTCAGCAAAATGTGGACGAAAACAGAATTCCGCCACTGCAACTCCCTAACATGTATATTCACTGATTATGACCTGACTTCTGTTAAAAGATCATTTTCCATTTTTTTAAATCTTTTCTTTCTTTGTTTTTTCTTTTCTGGTGTTTTATTTACTCTTTCCTTTCTTACACATCCCTGTGTCGAGGGCTGACGTTCAACAAATCTCAGTGAGGGAGCCGCTCTGCTACTTAACGAAACCGGAAGCAGGTCACCTAGCAATGGTTAACACCCGGTTCCCCACGAGGCCACACCCCATTTCCCAAGACAAAGGGCTCCCCCCACACACTGGACCCCAGTCCCCACGTGAGGCTAGGTGCTCAGCGATCAGCCGGCTGGGATGGCAGGTACCGGCTACCGAGGCCAACTGGCTACCCCAGGCTCCAGACGCGCTGCCGTATCGTTCAGCCTGGGCAGGATGGAAGACCATTTTCAGAAAGGTGAAATGGTCACTCTCATAACAAATATAAAATGAGTATGTGACCAAGATTTTACTTAACCCATCTATCAATGGAGGGGTAGTAAAATGTTAAGCTCATTCAAAGAAAAAAAAACAAATCTCAGAGTTCCCGTCGTGGCTCCGAGGAAATGAATCTGACTAGTGTCCATGAGGATACAGGTTCAATCTCTGGCCTCACTCCGTGGGTTAAGGATCTGGCATTGCCATGAGCTTTGGGTGTAGGTCGCAGATGCGGCTGGGATCTGGTGTGGCTGTGGTGTAGGCTGGCAGCTGTAGCTCCGATTGGATCCCTAGCCTGGGAACCTCCATATGCTGTGGGTGCGGCCCTAAAAAAGCAAAAAAAAAAAAAAAAAGGAAAAACATCATTGCTTTATTACAGATCTCTGCATATCCTAAATTACAATGGACTGCACAAAACTAGATATGCAGAATAACACACCTTTACATCATCGTTACAGAAGTTGGATTGTGTGTCTCTGCTACTGGGACAGAAAAATAGCTCAGGCGGTCAGTGTAGCAGCGTGGGCTTCCGTGCAGTCTTTGATACGGCTGTTGATTAACATTTGTGGCTTAAGGGCTCCGGGGAGTAACATCCCCACAGGCCTTGTTTACTATGGGAAATGTGCCTTCCCCCACATGGACCTTAATCTCGGAGCCCCTCCTCAGCTGATAGAAAAAGAATGAGAGGATTGGTGACTTAGTCCAAGGGAAGAGAAGGACAAAGAAACCATAAAACTTACAGGACATTTCCACGCCTGAAACCCCTACTGGACAAGGACTGATATAGGTAATTGAGCAAGGCCAATGGGAGAAAACCACATCTTTCTGGACCCCACGTTAGTACCCCCCCATCTTTAAGGGATAAAACCCCCTATAGGACAGTAGACAGTCGAGGTGGGGGGGTGTCTTCTCCCTCTTGCAGCAGCCTGGGAGCTATTTGCTTTCCCTTAATAAAGGGAAAGCTTTATTGCTGCCTGTGTGTTCATGGAGTTCATTCTTTGACTGCGTGAACAAGAACCCAGATTCCAGTAACACTACTATACCTTGTGCTCCAGTTTGACAGCCTCAGCTGAAGCTTCTCAGCAAAACACAGCCCTTAGACATACACCAAAGTCGCCTTTTGTTTCAGAGGAACGGTGAGAAGTAAGGAGAATATACGTGAGAAGTAACGAGAATACATGACTACTGGCTCGGAAATCCTAGCAGCAACGTTGTCACCAAGTGTTCACAAGCGGAAAAACGATTCTGTGACTTTCAGCACGTTTCCAAATCCAAGCAAAACACAGAAGCTAACTTGTGTGTTGCAACAGCAGCTCCGTGGCACCCCCCTTGCCCCCCTTCTGCCTCTTGCCTTTTAGAAAACATAGATTTGATTTATCAGGCAGCACAGCAAAAGTGCTGGGGAGTCGTGGAGGGAGCAAGGCGTTTCAGGATGCTTCTAGATGCTTCTAGATGAAATGCTGACCTGGAGAGTCATTCCCCACCCCCTGCCCCTTTGTCCCTCCACCCCAGGTTTTCCAGGCTTTGCTGGACCCTTGTGCTTCTTCCCACCTCTCCGTCTTTACCTGTCTTCCTTTCATTCCTGCCGTGTCCCCCCCTACTTTCCCTCTTTCCTTTCCAGTCTCCCACTTGGCAGCCTCCACCTCCTTTCCCTCTTTCTCACCTACAACCACTTCCCATGTTCCTTCACTCGTTCTTACTAACTTCAGTTCTCCATTCTCCGGTCTAAAGCTTCATTTTCTGAATAGAGGTCACGTCCTACTCATAACACAGTCCCTGTGGGGACGGGGTCGGAGGCACAGGACAAACCTTGGCATTTTAATAACGGCTCAGCAAGAGCCCTGCAATGTTGCCTGTGGCTTCACCCCACTTCTTCTGCCAGCGTTTAAACCGTAAAACCATAACAACAATTTGATGTTTTCCCTCTGAGTCATAGGTTTTCCCTTTTCCAAAACGGGGCGAGCTGCAATTAATCACGCTCCTCCTGTTAACGCCGATCTCAACATGAATCAATCACGCCCTCCGGGGTTCTAGTCTTGGGGTGTGATGCTGAAAGAGACACCTTCCACGACTTGATAGAGTTTACAGCCCAGCGGGGGACGGGGACAAGTGACAGGGCTTCACCGCTTTGAGTTATGGGGGTTCTGAGAGAAATGGGCGTGGTTCGCTGAGGGAGACTCCCCAAGGGGCCCATGGAATCAGAAAAGAACTTTCTAGAGGATGTGAGAGTCAAAAGATTGGAGGAGGACATTCTCCATAGAGCGACTTCTGGCGGAGGAGAGAGGAGGAGATGCAGGGAAGGAAAAGGGTGGGCGGGTGGAGGTGGGTTTTGGGGGCGGGAGAGGATAACACTTGGACCGGAAGGGGCTGTGAGCCCCGCTATAGCGCTTGGGTTTTGTCCCCAGGCCACTGAAAGGCTTGAAGCAGGAGGGTCGTTTTATGACATTTGCAATTCAGAGATTGATCTGACGGTGCGAAAGAGAATGGGGGGCGGGGCGCGCACCAGCCAAAGAGCACCCGGTGGGGCGGGCGCGGGTTGTTTTGTTTTCCCATCCTGTTTTGTTTTGGGCCACGCCTGGGCTGGGGATTGACCCCAAGCCACAGCAGAGACCCGAGCCGCAGCGGTGACAAGCCGTACCCTGAACCCACTGTGCCACAAGGGATCTCCACCACCGGCGGGATTTCTAACCCAGGGTTGTTTCTGCGGTCTGTGCCCGCTCACGCCCATGGCCAGCCTTTCCCCGCTTTGTGCCAGCTTCTGAGGGCCCTGCTGGTGCAGCGTGTCGCCCTTCTGAACAAAATAGTCCAGGCTTCTTGAGGGCACAGCTAATTAAAACCAGCACACCCAGAGTTCCAACCTTCTTCCTGTGGTAACTGAGCAGGACCGGAGGTGGCCTTCCTGGAGTGGGGGACACGCCTCCCCCATATCCACTTCCTTAACGCCTCTCTGAAGTACCCAGATAATAGTCTTTCATGCATATTTCCTGAACTTTTCAGATGCTGAAAACCACCACCAAATGGAAGAAATTAACTGCTCCATGACCTCGAGCACGTAGACCCCAAGGCCCTCTGGAGCCTAAGGATGGAAAAAAATGAACCTCTGTGACACTGCCGCGTAACCTCACCATCAGGCAATCAGAGACGTGTGCATGAGCCAATCACGAGCTGAGCTACACCACAGCTCACGGCAACGCCAGATGGATCCTTAACCCACTGAGCGAAGCCAGGGATCAAACCCGAATCCTTATGAATACCAGTCGGATTCTTAACCTACTAAGCCACAACGGGAACTCCGACATCCTTAATTTTTGAAGGCATGGCCTCACATCTTCCTTTTGCACCAAGCCCCACCAGTTGCGTAGGGGGTCCTGTTTCTAAGCCATCTGTGGATGCTAGCCTTCAGATTAATCTTTAAACCCTAGGACAAAATGGCCCAAGGACCCGAGGAATTGCACTAAAATTAGACACAGACTGTTGTCCGTGTGTCACACAGCGGGAGGGTCTTTCCCCAGGCTGGGCCAACAGACCCTTCTCAGGCCTGCCTCTCCCCAGCGACTCTGGAGCAAGACACTGGACCCTGGCCAGAAAATCCTTCAGCTCAGTGGACGAGGATGAGGGCCTTCTTGACTTTTGCGGAGTCAAACACTCAGAGGAACTTCAGGAAGAAAGCCCTTGGTACAAGGTCAACCTAGGTGGCCCATCAGCCAGCCCCCTGCCTGCTGCCTCGCTCATTCTCATGACCATGATTCTTAGCATGTTTATTCTCATCTTGCCAGTGGCCAAAGGACACGTTCAAATTTCTTATTTCCCTGAGGGAGCCTGGAGAGAGGCAACAGGCACCTAATACAGGAAATCATGTGAAAAGGATCTCGTATTTAATACGGTTCCCCTATTACTTCCCTTCCCCCAGCCTCCGCCCCCACTTCCAGCCACACCGAGTCTCTTCCTGCAGCAGAAAATAGAAGGCAGTTCACCTCTGCTCCCTGAGGTCCCTGTGAGCCCGAGGAGCTGAGGTCTGACCCCGGGGAAACCCCACTCTCCCCCGGCTGTGGGATTGAACGGGAGACCTTTTAAGCTTTACCACCTCCGGAAAGGCTTTTTGGTACAGGGTTAAATTTCAGGAGACTGCACAGCCCCGAAGAGAAAGGTAGGTCCCTTGCACTTTTTTCCTTTGGTCTTGTTAATTTGTTGAAGCAGACGCGTGTGTCCATCTGGTTTTTTTCGAGCTGGCTGCACGGTTTCCACCTGTGTGTCTGCCTGAGCTGTACGGTTTACAGGACTCGTGAGCACAGCGTGAGAGGGGAGGTGGACTTTGGGGTCATCTCTGGTACTTCTTGGGGTAAAGAATGCCAAGCAGCCTGGACGTAGAACAGGAGGCTGATTCTTCTTTCCTTTGGAGGGCGGACCCCGTTAGAAGCTGCATGAGAAAATCATGGACCGTCTTCTTTTCCTTTTCAGCAATGCAGATGTAGCCACGCGTCTTGATTTTTTTTTTTTTAACTCTTTTCTGAGTCTTTCCTTTCGGTTAAAGATAAAGGATTTTCCAGCAGGAATATAAATCGGTGTTTCTAGTTTCAGCTATCTATAAGCTAAAAGCATGGAAGGCTCACTGTGTTCAGGTGGACTGCCTTGTGGTTTTCCAGAATTTGTTATGAAACAGTCATTCTTCCTGAAGTGTCCTGAGACGAGATGCAGGGAGGGACAGCGTCTCTCAAAGGGATGATGGAGATGGCTGATTGTCTTTTTTCTCTTGTGAGCATTATCTACCGGGATTTTGCTTTTTTTCCAGCTATTATTGGGGCTCGAGATGACGTGTTCACTGAGAGGCAGAGTTGTGGGGGGTGTCTAGGCTGATTCAAGTAACGCTGCATGTTTCTCCTATTTTAAAAGCCTCTTAGGCTTTTATCGTTTCATTTTTGACCTCACAAGTTACCTTTCCTCTGGGAGAAATGTTTTATAGCAACTCCATACCAGTCAATTTACACCTGTTTCTTGGCACGCTGACTGGTCTTTCCTAACTTATTTAGTTCAGATGCTCAAAATTTCTTGCCATTTCTGTATCATACCCCAGCCCTGTCTCCTTCTGTCCTGTCCTCCACATGCTGCATTTGGAAAATGCAATTCTGATCATGTCTGATCCTGAAATATCTCCATCGCACCCCATGGCTTACAGACTAAAAGGTACCAGGGGACCAGGTGCATCGGGCATCATTGCGCAGCTTGCTAGAGTTACAGGTTCTCCATCACCTTCTCAGACTTACTGAATCTACATCTTAACCAGGTCCCTGGGTGATTCATTCATATGCACTTTAAAGTTTGTGAAGCCCAAAGCCCCCAAGACTTAAAGAGAGTAGACTTGACCTTTAAGGTCTTCAAGGTCTGCTCCTTATCAGCCTGTCCAGCCTCCTCTCAGCCCTTGACTTTCCAGCTCTACCCAAACCCTTCCATTTCCCTGATACCCCAGAGAGCCAATGCCCACCTATGCCTCTGTGTGCTGTTCCTTCTGACCCCGATAACTTCATTCATCTTCTCCACCTGAGTACCCACTGCAGCCCGACTGTCCCCCACCCCCTCATCCAGTCCACCTTATACTAAGTGGCCCTCAAGTCTGTGGTTTTATGGCACTTAGCGAAATGATTCTATCATAGCCCTTAGTACATTAAGTGATGGTTGCTAGGTTTATTTTCATCCCTGAGGAGTTACCACTCACTGATTTCTGAAACCTTAACTCTTGGACCCGTGCCAGGTGCATAGCTTGTGCTCAATGTTTCTGAATTCGTGAATGAATGAATGGATGAATAAATGAATGGATACGCTGAGCGAAGAACCCCCAATCATCTCCAGATTGAGAGCTATACAGTTTGAAGTTTTTTAAGGAGAGCGCCAGTCTCTATAACATTTTCCCACCTGAGATTTGTTGCATTCATTTTTTTTTTCACCAAATATTTTGAGGACCTACCCGGTGCCATACCTTTTAGAATCTATTTCTTTTCTTCTTGGCCACGCCCCTGACATGCAGAAGTTTGCGGGCTGGGGATTGAGTCCACACCACAGCAGTGACAAGCCTGGGTCCTTAACCCACTGAGCCACCAGGGAACTCCTAGAGCCTATTTCTTTATGTCACTGTGCATAGTCTCTCCCACAAGGTGTTTCTCTATCAGTGCCCCTCATTCTCCATCACTCCAAGTCAGAGACGTACTCATTTTTCAGCAAAAACATAACTAACACCTTCCACATACCGTTACACCTTCCACATACCACTACATGCTAGGAATATGATAGTGAAGGACACAGATATGAGTCCTGCCTCCATGCACCTCCCCAGAGAGAAAATGTGGGGATTTTTGGCCATGCCCATAGTATGTGGAGATTCCCGGGCTGGGGACTGAACCTGCGCCACAGCAGTGACCCAAACCGCAGCAGTGACAACACCAGATCCTTAACCTGTTAGACCGCCAGGGAACTTCGAGGATGTGCTTTTTTATCATCCTCTCTTGCTTCTCCTTAGAAAGCCTGAGTGAAAACTGAGTATCTTATCTCTACAGAAAGCTGGCACCTCCAAGTAAAGAAAGCAGGAGCTTGAAGGCAGAGTGATTTAATAGAAAGCAAGCTGGGCTGGGCTTCAGCGTCCTGATAGAGTCCAGCACCTGCAACTCCCTTGCCAGGAGGAGGGCTGGCCCCATCTCCTCCCCAGACCTTAATTTTCTCAAGCGGTGAATAAGACAGAGAGCTGTAAGGAGAAGAAGACCCCCGCCGTCCTGAGTGTCCAGGGACGCCCCCACCCAGGGACCCTCCGCCCTCACTACTGTTCTGCTCTGTGACGACTGGAAGGGCAGGGCTCTGGGGTTCCCTGAGTCACGCTGGCAAAGAGGGGATCTGAAGGGAGTGATGTCATGACCGAGCCCACGTGCTCAGCTGAGGGACATTAATGTCATCCTTTGACACTTTCCATCAAGCCCCATGTGGCCGTGGCTCCCAGGGAGCAGCGCCCTGCCACGGAGCAGAATCCGCCTGGCTGGCGTTGCTGGGTGGAGAGCTGGTGTGAAGCGGGGCAGCTGCGGAGGGAGGCGGCGTCAGCCTCAGGCGGGCTCTGCTTCCGGAAAGCAGCCCAGAGGGAGGGAAGCGGCTCCACCAAGAAGTGCGGGAAAAATCTAGAAACCCAGAGACATGCAGCCAAGAGGAGATCCCTGACCGTCACTGTGGCGTGTCCACCACAATCCCTTTCCAACTACCCTTGGCGCTTTCTTTCCCCATGTAAAGATGTTTTTTTTTTTTTTTTAATGGCCATCCCTGTGGCATATGGAAGTTCACAGGCCAGGACTCGAACCTGCACCTCTGCAGCAGCCAAGCCACTGCCGTCGGAATCTTGACCCACTGTGCCACAGCAGGAACTTCAGGATTTTTTTAAGAATTGAAATAGAGTCGGTTTACAGTATTGTGTTAATTTCCACTGTATCGCAAAGTGATTTAGTTACACACACACTTTTATTTAATATTATTTTTCATTATGGTTTATAACAGGACATTGAATACAGACCTCTGTGCTATGCAGTAAGACCTTGCTGTTTAATCCCTCCAGGTATAACAGCTTTCCATCTTCTACCCCAGTTTCTTCCTCATACCTCTCTCGGCCCCTCCCCCTTGGCAACCACAGGTCTGTTCTCTATGTCTGTGAATCTGTTTCTGTTTTATAGATGGGTAGATTTGTGTCTTATTTTATATCCCACATATAAATGATGTCCTATGGTATTTGTCTTTCTCTTGGTGACTTATTTCACTTAGTGTATGATAATCTCTAGTTCCACCCATGTAGCTGCAGTTGGCGTTATTTCCTTTTTCACGGCTGAGTAATAGTCCCACTTAAAGATGTGTGTCTTAATTAGATTTCATGTAGAATCAGAGGTTAGGGGCTGGTTGGAGTATCCTTTGTCCCTGAGCTTTGCATTCCCACAGGCTGCATGGACAGCTGGGAGGAAATAAATACTTTGCTTTTGTTCTCCAGACACAACCGCCAAGCTTAGGCTGCAGCAAACTCTTTAGGCACGTGCAGGGGACCCTCCCCCTTCCTTCTCTGCACAGACTTCTCTTGCACCCTCACCGTGTGACGCTTCCAAATGAAATGACTTCCGGACCATCTGAGCTCCTTCTTGCTTCCTATGCCTCCTGCATCTCTTTGCCTCCATCCTTCCTGCACACCCACCTTGTCTGTAATCGCCTCTCAGAAGCCAAAGTGTCTGCTGGTTATTTTCTAACCTCTTAGCTTAACATTAATCTCTCTCAGTAAGCACCCCTAGTAGCAACAACTAAAAAAAAATTGTTCACCTGCATGGGAGATTTCTAATGACCTGCCACAGATCACAGGATGTATCTGAGATCAACCTTGCCTATAACGGATCAACATTTCTTTTTTCATCAGAGGCATGGGGTGGGCTAGAAAGAGGCAGGCCCAGTTTTGAATCTTCCATCTGCTACCTCTTTCAATAAGTAGTTATGGGGTTCCTGTCACAGTGGACTTGAATCCGACTAGGAACCATGAGGTTGCAGGTTTGATCCTGGCCTCACTCAGTGAGTTAAGGATCCAGTGTTGGGGTGAGCTGTGGTGTAGGTCACAGATGCAGCTTGAATCTGGCATTGGTGTGGCTGTGGAATAGGCCAGCATCTGAGCTCCAATTAGACCCCTAGCCTGGGAACCTCCATATGCCGTGGGTGTGGCCCTAATAATACAAAAGACAAAAAAAAAAAAAAAAAGTAGTTGTATTGGAGTTCCCTGGTGACCTAGCAGTTGAGGAGTTGGTGTTGTCACTGCCATGGTTTGGGTCACTGCTGTGGTGTGGGTTTGATCCCTGGCCAGGGAAATTGTGCATGTTGTAGGTGCAGCCAAAAAAAAAAAAAAAAAATGGGGTTGTGAAATTCAGATACGCAGTTCTCAATATGTTAATCTTAAGAATGTGGAAAAGAACGTCCATCGTTGGCATTTCCGACTGTCCTGTATCTTTAATCTGCATCAGAATAGTTGCATCTCATCAAGTTCTAGATTTTGTTTCTGAAATAACTATTGATAACATAATAGTTATCAAGCAAAGGTGTAGAGAAGACTAATCAGCTAAATTACCCAATATGTTGCCTCAAAAAATAGATCAGATCTGAAAAGAGGCTGACCAAGATGGTGAAAATGAGAATATTGTCATTTGCAGGATAATTGGAGTAACCAGGGACCATTGGAAATAAGTCTGGCTGCCCACGAAGGCTGCCTTCACATATTTAAAGGTGACTCTCTGTGGGAAAGAGGTCACTGAGGGCGGGTGTGTGGAAGTCACGTGGGAACACGCTGGAGCTCCGCGTGCAGAAGGACTTACCCACCGTCAGAACTGACCAAAGCTGGGTGAGCTGCCTTGTGGCAGGTGAACGCCCTGTCCCGGGCAGTGTTCCAGCGCCCTCCAAGACCAGGGCCAGTGTGTTCCCGAAGGGATGCCCGCACAGGGTGGGGTCTGGGTGACGACCTCAAGGTCCTTCCCGCTCTGAGCTACCAGGAGTCCTGTGATGTCAGAGTTCCAGCCCCAGCCACCCGCCAGAGGTCTGTAAAAAAAAAAAAAATCTCATCAGCCTTCAGAGTGATGGGGCTGCCTCCTGACTAGCTAGCCCTACCCATCAGCTGCAATTCTGTTCAAACAGGGTCTTTGCAGCAACACTCACTCACGAGGTTGGACTTCCAGGAAAAAGCAAACAAGAAATGAGAACAATGAGATGGGAGAAGTTCACTCCAAACCGCTCCTCTTGGGTTACTCTTTAACTAGACTGTGGGCTGCTTCTTGGGCTGCCGGCACATTCCTGTTTGATGGAAAATTGCCCCATTTGGGATCCATTGTCAGCCAAACGGGTCAGGCAGTTAATAGGAAGACTCAGAGCTTTGGCCCTGTTTTCTGCTCTATCTGTAAAATGAAAACTCTACGGTATGGCTCTGAATTCTCAGCCGTCCAGAAATCTCATTTTAAAAAGTGCACGATAAATGGTTCTATCATTGTCAAAATTGTGGGGACTGTGGGTGGGATATCTGACTTGTGCGGGGAGAGGAGGGTTAGCTGGGGCTGGCTGCCTGCTCTGAGTCAAGTTCATTGGCCACTGTTTTCCACCCACCTTTCCTTTTCTGCCAGTGGGCCACAGGATAACAGCTTTTCTGAGGCTAAGGACCCGGGGGCGTTGACAAAGCGGAGGCTTTAGCTTGGTTGGGGTGGGGGGGCTGCACACGCCCCTCTCTGCTACGGTGCCCTGGGATTCTTTCTAATACTTCCTCGGACTCAGAAGAACTTCCTGGTCTTGGCCTCTTGGACCCTCACGTCTTTCTGCCGTTGCTTGGGTGACATCTCAACCCGCTTTTGCTTGCTTTCATCTTGTTTTGAAATCTCAGGGGAAAGAAGCTGTCCTCTTTTCCAGGACTGGATAGCAGCAACTGCTACACTATATTTTAGTCTCCAGGTTTACCTAGGCTCGCTTTCTTGAAAACAATGAAAAAAAAATCCTTTTTGAAATATAATCAACTATGCAGGACAAAAATCAGAGAAACCCATGCAGACCAGCTTGTTTATTTTTAGATGCACATCGGCCGGCCCAGCATAGCAAAGCAACTGTCTCATGTCCAAACTGAGGCCCTGGGAATTTCCTCTAACAAGCCTGAGTTTCCGGGCATTGTTACAGTACAAAGGGCAGCAGCGGGCCTGAGTGGAAGGCTCCGGGTAGCCCTGCCCACTGAGAAAGCTGGGCCCTGTCATTCCCTTGGTCTACAGGGCCCTCAGTGCCAAGGTCGCCCCCATGCAGGTCACCCAGCAGCTCTGGGCACATGCAAATGAGTAGACATGTATAATTATTTCATCTAAAAGTATCTGGAGTTCCTGTCGTGGCTCAGCGGTTTAAGAACCCGGACATAGTGTCCGTGAGGATGTGGGTTCAATCCCTGGCTTCGATCAGTGAGTTAAGGATCTGGGGTTGCTGCAGATGCCGTGCAGGTCTCGGATGTGGCTTGGATCCAGTGTTGCTGTGGTGTTGCTGTGGCTGTGGTGTAAGCCTCAGCCGTGGCTCTGATTGACCTCTAGCCTGAGAACTTCCAAATGCTGCAGGTGCTGCCATAAAAAAGACACAAAAAAATATTCCTAAAGACCAGTAGTGCCTTTTCAGATAGAAAGGCTCAGCTTTCTACATGTAGTTGAGCATCTGCTAGATCCTCACCTGAGCTGTGAAGTGGATTCTGGCGTAGCCCAGATACGGAGATGTCGTTCAGAGATCCTGTCTTAAACAGCAATTAATAAAGGAGATTTTTTTTTTTAAGCATATTATAGTTTAAGAAGCCTAGATGCATGTACACACAGCTCTCTCTCTCTCTCTCACACACACACATGCACACACTCACACACACACACGCACATACACACACACACACACGAAAAGGTATCTGACACCTGAGTCACCAAGATCTTCGCTATTATCCTAAACCCAGTTTCTGATTCTTGATTTATTTATCTGCAAAATGAATGCGACACACCGCACATCTTTGGGGAAGAAATAACATGCAATATTACAAACAAATGGACCCAACTAAACTTTTGCATAAGGTTTTGCATTTTGGTTTTAATATGCATTAAGCTCCTTTCATGAAATTCCTGTTAAAATATTTCCCATCAAGCCTCCGGTGTTTTTGTTGCTATTTTGGGGGGTCTGCTTTTTTGTACTGGCTTTGGTTTGGGTTTGATTTCGAGTCCCTGCAGAGGAGGAATTCTTCTCTGTTCCTTAATGGGCACACTTGTGTAGGAGAGTTTTCGTGCATTTGTCAAGCTCTCCCAGCTCCTGGGAAGGTCGTTGCGTTATTAGTCAAGGTTGCAGTGTTTAGGGTTGTGGCTGGGAGTTGCTAAGGAAGTCTGCACGCAATGGTCCATAGCCGTCCTGTGTGGGGTCTGCCATCTGTATCCCAGCCGCCCCTATGAGGATGGGGCCCTGCGAAACCCGAGACCTCAGGGGCAAGGAGACTGGCAGAGAGAAATGCCAGCCCTGAGCCTGGACAAAACTCTGCCAGCTGGTTGGACTCTGCCAGCAGGTGGACGGCCAGGCCCCCTCCGGGTCCACAGATGCAGGAAAAGGTGTTCTAGCCCTTTGGTAAAAAATGTGAGAATGTTAGTTAAAAAAAAAAAAAGGGCCTTTATGGATTGTTTTGTTTGCAAGTGTTTATTATCAGACACCCCTCAGGGGTTCGCAGGGCAGGTCGCGAATGTCCGAAGTCGGGCCTGGGAATTTCCTTCCACAAAGGCTGTGCTTCCTCTCTTTGTTACTCCTCAAAGGACACATGGAAGTGCTTTACTCGAGATCCTTACTTAACCCTTTCTCTCATCTGCCTTCCTCATCGCAGACAGTCACGCTCCCCGCCTTCTAAGAAGCAGAAAGATTTCAGACTTGGGCTGCGTATACACCTGCTGTTACATATGCATATAGGTGCATACATATGCGTGCAGGGGTGTGTGTGTGTGTGTGTGTGTGTCTTGGTGGAGAGGAAATAGCTAATAAAGCATAAAACTCACTTCTTTTTAAAAGCTCTCCTTCAGTATCATAGCATACACCCAGTCATTGTCTAGACCAGGTAAAATTTCTCCTTTATTTACCATAATATACTTTTGTACTAAAAATGCTGACCCAATTTCAGTTCCCTGTGCCCACGGCAGGATCCTTGCAGAATAGCAGTTGCTTTTTCCGCTTTGGAGTCTGGATAAGCAGGTGCAAAAAGAGGGACAGAAAGATCTTCCCACGAACCTATGGAGTCTCTATGGAGCATAGGCTAAGCACTTGAACTCCACCAGGAACCAAGGGAAAGCAGAAATTCTGTCGACCAGGAACTTCAAGCCCACCTGATATATTTCTACCTCACTACAGACACACAGACACACACACACACACACACACACACACGCTCATGCTTTGTACGTGAGGGCGCAAGGAAGCAGGGAACTCTGTGATCTAAGTCCAGAAAGATCAGAAGAGACCTCTGAGCCCTCAGGCAGCTGGAGACCCCAGTGATCCCCAGACAAAGTTTCCTGGCCTCCCCACCGCCCTCAGCTCTCTAAGCACCGGCGCGACCAAACGCACACAGGCACGCACGCACAGGGACACGCACACTGCACGCACGCCTCACTCGGGAGACAGCTTTGCCTCCTCGGAGGAGATCGCTCCCCTGGCCTCACCACCAGCTCCACTCAGGTACCTCCTTCCATCACTGTCTCTTCCTCTCCTTTCCTGCCTCAAGGAAAGAGGCCGCCCCTTGCCTGCATCCAGAGCTGGCCGCTCACCCCCCTACCCTCCCAGGGGCCTCATGACACTCCCCTCTGATGGGCTCTTTCCAAAGCCAAAAAATCTCTCTTCACCATTCACCCAGCAAACCGCCCTGTGCCGGCCTACACCACAGCCACAGCAACGCCAGATCTGAGCAGCACCGCAGCTCATGGCCACGCCGGATCCTCAACCCACTGAGCGAGGCCAGGAATCGGACCTGCATCCTCATGGATGCTAGTCAGATTCGTTTCCATGGAGCCACGATGGGAAGTCCATTCAAGACCTATTTTAAAGGCTACCAGGTAACTTCCTTGTTACATCTCCCCATCCCTGTAGAGAGATGACCTCTCTTGTTTAAAAATAAGCCTTATTTTTTTATTGAATTATATTTGATTTGCAATGTTGTGTTAGTTTCAGGTGTATAGCAAAGTGGTTCAGTTATATATATATACACACACACACATACGTATAGGCATATATAACTATATATATACGTCACACCTATATAGACATATATATATATAGATATATAAAACTATATATATTTACTTTTCAGATTATTTTCCCTCATAGGTTATTCCAAGATACAGAATATAGTCCCCTATGCTATATAGTAGGTCTTTGTTGTTGATCTATGTTAAATACAGAAGTGTGTATCTGTTCATTCCAAACTCCTCATTTTAGCCTTCTACCCCTTTCCCTTTTTAAACGTAAATTTGTTGTCTGTAGTTTTGAGTCTGTTTCTGTTTCGTAAACACCTTTCTTCTGCTTTGTAAACACCTCTCACGGTCCTTCACAGTTGTACTTGCAGCTTCAGTAACTGTTCCCGCCCTTCCTTCCTAGGAAGCAGGGCAGCCGTCTTACTCCTCTCTTTGTTTCTGGCCCCCAGCACAGCATGTGGCCTGTGGGGTTTTCAGTAAACATTTGGGAACGTCAAAGTGTCATTCAACAAACAGACATTTTGGTGAATTTATCCCTGAGCTTAAATAACATCTTTACTATTTGGGGATGGATGTGTTAACGAGTTTTTAGTCACTATAATTGTTTTTTTTTTTAGGGCCTCACCCTTGGCATATGGAGGTTCCCAGGCTACAGGTCTAATCGGAGCTACAGCTGCCAGCCTATGCCACAGCCACAGCAACGCCAGATCTGAGCTGCATCTGCGACCTACACCGCAGCTCGCGGCAACTTGGGATCCATACCCACTGAGCGAGGCCCAGGGATTGAACCCGCAACCTCGTGGTTCCTAGTTTCTGCTGTGCCACGACAGGAACTCCTCACATATAATTTTTAAGCTGACCTACTCTACTACCAACGATATTTCCCTTTTTCTCAAAACGGAAATCATGATCCTAAGCAATTCCTATATGAGTGTTCAGTCTCTGTTTAAGAGCAGAAATGGATGACAACTTGGATTTCAGGGTGAACTTAAAAATCTCCTCAAGTGTCTGAATGTGTTGTGAGTGACGCTGTATTTTCACGCACCTGCGGTGGGGTTGCCATGGTGGAGAGGGCGAATATTTTGTCAAGGTTGCCACTTCACGGTGGAGATGGCATCACCTCCGCTTTCCCCAGCTGCACCTGCAGATCCTTTGAAGCCACAGAGACTAACTGTTTGAAGGAGAACCAAGGAGAGCCCCGGAGAATGAGCCTGGCCACGCAGTCAGCACGGATCCTCCCAAAGCCTCGTCTCCCAGGAGTGCGCGGGGCAAGGACCTGGGAGAGGCTCACCCGTCTCTGGGTGGGTGACAGTATTCCCCCATCCTTCCTAGGACCGCAAGGGAAAAATAGGGGAGCAGCTCTTTATGTCGAAAAATGTCATCC
>PVHT021183523.1:16595259-16637373 GCA_004024745.2 Catagonus wagneri
AATTACAAGCCAAAAAAAAAAAAAAAAAACCAAGTCCCTGAGCGGGTTTCATGACCAGTCTGGTATCTCCCTCCCCTTCCCCCGCACCCCCCCTGCGCTTTTCAGGGCCACACCCGCAGCATATGGAGGTTCCAGGCTAGGGGTCGAATTGGAGCTGTAGCTGCCGGCCAACACCGCAGCCACAGCAAAGCCATATCCGAGCTGTGTCTGGAAACTACACCAGAGCTCCCGGCAACGCCAGATCCTTAATCTGCTGATGGAGGCCAGGGACTAAACCTACAACCTCTTGGTTCCTAGTCAGATTCTTTTCCACTGTGCCACAATGGGAACTCCTAGTCTGATATCTTAAACTTCTTTATCTAGAGCATTGAAATGCAAATACCCTTCCGAATACCTGGAAGCACCTAGAAATCGATGCTCATCCAAAGTAGATGTGATTCCATTAACTGTTTCATCAGGAAGAAATGGGCTGAGTAAATGTTTTAAGATTTCTTAGAACGACACCATTTTTTTTGCCTTTGTTTAGCAGGGAAGTGAATTAGTGGAGTCCCTCCATCCGTATCCTGACAGCAGAATTCAACCTTTACTGAAAGTCACTTCTGAGTTTTGAAACAGTGAGTTAAAGGGAAATTTCTACAAATAACTGGAATTAACTGTGATTGATTGTATAAAGAGGAAATCGGCAGAGAACTGCTTTCATTGAGCCCAAGAAACAATGAACTGTTATTAGCTTGCCCTTTCCCCTCATTTGCTTCATTTCCACGCAGGGGTCTTAGCAGAATCCCCCCAATACACTGATGTGGTTGTCGAGTGGCTCCGTGCCTCCCCCATCTCAGGTGGCCGGTGCCTTCGTATTTCTTTATGTCCCCACCACACCTTTGAACCCACCTGCGTTCATACTAAGAACTAATCTAGGAGCTCACTTTGCCCATTTCTAGGTCTGTGAGTAGCCGGACTTGATTCACAGTAATAGACAGGTCCCAGTGCTGTGCCTCCGAGGGCACAGCCACAGCAGTCTGAAGGCTCATGCTCCGGAGTTCCCGTTGTGACAGCGGCAGCAAACCCAGCAAGTATCCATGAGGACCCAGGTTCGACCCCGGGCCCCGCTCAGTGGGTTAAGGATCTGGCCTTGCCGTGAGCTGTGGTGTAGGTCGCAGATATGGCTCGGATCCCGAGTCGCTGTGACTGTGGTGTAGGCCAGCAGCTGTAGCTACAATTCAACCCCTGGCCTGGGAACCTCCATATCCTGTGGCTTCGGCCCTGAAAAGACAAACAAAAAAAGCTGATGGTTCACCCTCCAGTGTCTACAGATGCTGAAGTCACAGGAGGATTTGCCCCCAGCCAACCCTACCCCAAGCGGGACAGAAGGCCCTGGACATGGGCTGCTCTGGTTCCATCCTCTACGAGTCAGGGGCTCTGAGACCGAGCTCCCGGCTGTGAATTGGGGATGACAATGGTACCTCCCTCCTGGAGACATGAGGTCGGGTTGGGTCTTGACCCTCTACCCGGCTCCGTGTAAACACTTAGTCGTAGCCCTAAGGATTGTTTCTTATCTCAGATCCTGGGAGACGTGGGGGACGTGCAGCAGAAGCTTTGCTTTCTTGCCCTGGAGCCACTCACCCGCATTCTTGAACAGGGAGAGGGTCGGGAGGGAACAGGACAGCGGGCCCTGGAGAAGTCTTCTCCCTGTCCCCAAGCAGGACTTCCTGCTTCCTTCCCTCAGGGTCAAGCGGAGCGAAAGCTGGCTTCCCTCTGATCCCGGTCAGCACCGCACACACACTTTTTTTTTCCAGGTGGCCTGAGGGAGCTTAGAAATGTACTGACAAAGAGACTGTGCAGTGCTTCCTTCCTCCGGGTCAGGGAGATGTTTCCAGATGGAGTTGAAACAGCGGGCAGGTGGGGGACTCGTGGAAGATCAGCTTCCTTTGGAGAAGATGGGCAGTGCCTTAGAGTCTGGGGGCCCGCGTGCTCTTCTTTTGTGAAGGGCGCTCCTTCATTTCTTCTTTTCTGGGCTGTTTATTTGGGGAGGGGGTGCTGCTCCATGGCATATGGAAGGATTGAATCAGAGGTGTAGCTGCCGGCCTACACCACAGCCACAGCAACGCCAGATCCGAGCCAGGTCTGTGACCTATGCCACGGCTCACGGCAACGCCGGTTCCTTAACCTACTGGAGCGAGGCCAGGGATCAAACCTGCATCCTCATGGGTGCTAGGTGGGTTTGTTTTCCACTGAGCCATGAGGGGAACTACCTTCTCTTTTTCTTTTTTAATTGAAGTAGAGTTGATTGACCATGTTGTGTTAGATTCAGGTGCACAGCAAAGTGATTTGGTTATGCATGTAACTGAAAAGCTTTCAGATTCTTTTCCATTATAGATCATTACCAAATATTGAGTATAGTTTCCCGAGCTATACAGTAGGTCTTTGTTGTTTATCTATTTTATATTCAGTAATGCGTATTTGCCGGTGGCAAGTTCCTCCCCAACACTTTTTGGGCCTGGATCCCTAAAAGGAATACCCTGAATTAAAGCAAATAAGACCTATAAAGCGAGACCCAGTGACCCTCTGATGCCAAACTGCAGAGCTCGTGTGACAAGCTTATAAGATACCTTCTGGAATTCAGGGCACGAGGGTGGGTGGTGGGGAGAGGTCCCTTTCTGGAGCAGGCAATAAGGCAGTGCATGTCTGGAGAGAGCTTAAAATCAATAATAAACCAACTAAAATCTTTTTTAAAAAATTATCACCACTTGGTGGCAATTCCAAACAAGATCAATGATAAAATACTCTTCCTGAAAATTCTTTTGTTAGTCTCAGTTCTAAAGAGCTGCCATCATCACTCGTGGGCTTCAGTAGTACCGTCTAAGCTCCTAATTACTACGTTTGTATTACTTATCTTTTAATAAAGAGTGTGTTCCACATAGAAGTTAACTCAGAAATCTGTTATACACTGGCTCCTGGCACAGAGGGACGCCGCTACACGTGCTTGTTTCAGGAATAAGTTTCTGATGGTTTTGGAACTGTGTGAGATTTCTCCAGGTATCTCTTCCCCCTGGGGCAAGACATGGCCCTGCATCTGAACAGGAGGCTCAAAATAAGCCATCTTAGCACAGTGACTGTATAGACAGATAAACTGAACAAAAATTGCTTCCTTCTGTCATTCTATGGGACTTCACAGAGGTTGTTTTTTGTTTGTTTATTAAAGTATGGTTGATTTACAGTGTTATACCAATTTCTGCTGTACAGCAAAGTGACCCAGGCACATATATATGTATATACACATTCTTTTTCCATTTTTTAAATGACTTTTTTCCATTATAGCTGGTTTACAGTGTTCTCTCAATTTTCTACTGTACAGCAAAGTGACCCAGTCACACATACATATGTACATTCTTTTTTTCACATTATCCTCCCTCTTGCTCCATCACGTTTCCTTTTTTATATGATCTTCCATCTCGGTCTGTCCCAAGAGACTTGATGTAGTTCCTTATGCTACACAGCACGACCTCGCTGCTTATCTATTCTAAATGAAATAGTTTGCATCTGCTAACCCCAGCCTCCCTGTCCACCCCACTCTTCCTTTCCTCCCCCTCGGCAACCACAGGTCTGTTTGTCTACGTCTGTGAGTTCTGTTTATTTTCTAGATAGGTTCATTTGTGACCTACTTTAGATTCCACGTGTAAGTGATAGCATATGTATTTATCTTTCTCTTTCTGATTTACTTCACTTTGTATCATAGAGATTTTATTTGTGTTTAAAATTGAAAACAAGAGGAGTTCCTGTCTTGGCTCAGGAGTTAACAAAACTGACGAGTATCCACGAGGACGCCGTTTCGATCCCTGGCCTTGCACAGTGAGCTGTGGTGTAGGTCACAGACGCAGCTTGGATCTGGTGTTGCTGTGGCTGTGGCGTAGGCTGGCTGCTACAGCTTCTATTTGACCCCTAGCCTGGGAACTTCCATATGCTGTGGGTGCGGCCCTAAAAAGACAAAAAGACAAACAAAAAATTGAAAACAAGAGAGTGCTACCTGCACGGTATACTCTTTATTTGACAAAGACAAATTTTATCTCACACCTAAATATTTCACCAAAAATCAATACAGTGAAATGTTTTCTCTTTCAGTTGTTTTAAATCTAAAGAACTAATCAAGAAAATAAGAATTATTATCGAAAATAATGTTATCACTTAAAAGAAGGGTCTGTTAATAAAAGACATGGTCCAGATGTCAAATATAATAGATGCCTCGATGGTCCAGACTTTTTAATGCCAGCTACTGCCTGCTTCAGTTCAAGTCTGCAATGCAGAGAGAGTATGTGTGTATATGTGACATTGGTGTACACGTGCATGGGTGTGTCCGTGTGCATGTGTGTATTCGTGGGTTTAGGGAGCCAGTTTTCTTTCTTTAAGTCATTCCATGATTCCTGGAAAATTTTATGACTTCATTCGTAGGCGTAGACTTTAATGTTGCTCCTGTTAGTGTACATAAATTTCTCTGCGCAGGGACTTGACTAAGGTGACTCTGGCACTTAAGAAGGGGCAATATTGGAGTTTTTGTTGTGGAGACTAGTAAGAGACCCAAGGGCTGAAGGTCATCCTTACTTAGAACCCAGAAGGTTTTAAAGAGTCCCGGCTCTGTAAAACACAAAGGCCAGATCTTACTGGCCCTAAATAAAATGGAAAAGGGAACAACACTTGAGGAATTCAGGGAAAGACTAAAAATACACGTGGTTTTCCTTGTCTTAATGTTTCAGGCCAGAGGAGGTAAAACCGAAGGGGTGAGGTCTGCGAATAACCATGTCATTGTTGATAGGCAATGTGTTTTGTGCACCCGTCAGGTCTAAAAATAGTTCAGAGGTCCTGAGAGACCAGCTTTGAATTATAGAGGGTGATGTAGTTAGGAACAACCTTGAACTTGGACCTGGACTCCTCATTGTCCTGGGAGAGGCTGTGGAACTCTGGGGCGCTGAACAACTTCCATGCAGCTCAGGGACCGTTTTTTCGGTGCTGGGACATTGCCGAGGGCCGTGGCAGCCACTGTGAACACCTCTTAACCCCATCTGTTCCTGAAACTGTCAAAAAATACGGGCACCTGAACTGCGGGTTTCCCAACTTGACCATTAAGTGCACTCGTAGATCAGACAGGTTCTCAGGGAAACAGAACAGACCAGTGAATAAAGCTGGTTCCAAAGAGATGGCTTATCTACAATTGAGGAGAGACAGGGAATTCTGTGAATCTGTGGGTAGGGCACTCAAGTGAACAGCCACTGCTTTTCCCCAATATTAAAACAAGCACGTTGTTTTGAATAGGAGCTGGTTTACTGAGTACTACCTGTTTGTCGTATCTGGAAATCAGTGCCCTTCCCTTTTCTTTAAAAGTGATCTACTTCAGGTAAAATAAGAATTGGTGTTTGTGGTCCAACAAGCTCTTGCTCATGATGGACTAGTTCATTTCCCCAGGGCTGTGTGTTGTTCCGGGATTCGACATTGCGATGCTTTTAGAGGCACATTCTTCCTGTTCCCCAAGGAGCTGAACGTCAGAAATGTTGATTAATTTCCATTTGTGCTTCATTTTCCATTCTCACTACTGCTCCCCCAACTTCATGTTTCTCCTCGATGAGCTTATTTTAGGCCCCTTCTTGGGGCTCCATTGTTGTTTGGAGACATAGGCAACAGCCTGACCTTTTCCAATTTCTTTTTCAAACAAACGTTGTCATTGTGTCATTGTGCCTGACATATTATGTATTCTTGAAAGACCTTCCCCCCCCCCTTTATTTTGGCCTCGCAGCAGCCTATGGAAGTTCCCAGGCCAGGAATCAGATCCGAGGTGCAGTTGCAACCTATACCGCAGGTGTGGCAACACTGGATCCTCAACCCACTGTGCTGGGTTGAGGATTGAACCTGTCACCTAGTGCTGCAGAAATGCAGCTGATCCTATTACTCTATAGCAGGAACTCCTTGAAAGAGCATTTTATTTTATTTTGCTTATTTTGTCTTTTTAGGGCCATACCCGAGGCATATGGAGGTTCCCAGGCTAGCGGTCGAACTGGAGCTGCAGTTGGTGGCCTGCACCATAGCCACAGCAACGCCGGATCCGAGCCACATCTTCGACCTACACCACAGCTCATGGCAACGCCAGATCCTTAACCCACTGAGTGAGGCCAGGGATCGAACCCTCAACCTCATGGTTCCTAGTCAGATTTGTTTCTGCTGCTCCACAAGAGGAACTCCTCTGTCTCTCTCTCTCTTTTTTAAATTAGAGTATAGTTGATTTACAGTGTTATGTCAATCTCTGCTGTACAGCAGAGTGACTCCGCTATGTATTTATAGATACACACACATTCTTTTTCTCATCCTATTTTCTATCATGTTTTGTCTCAAGAGACTGGACACAGTTCCCTGTTCTGTACAGTAGCACCCCATTGCTTATCCATTCTAAATATAATGGCGTTCCCGTTGTGACTCAGTGGTTAACGAACCTGAGGACTCAGGTTCGATCCCTGGCCTTACTCAATGGGTTAAGGATCCGGCGTTGCCATGAGCTGCGGTGTAGGTCGCAGACATGGCTTGGATCCCAAGTTGCTGCGGCTGTGGCTGTGGCCGGCAGATATAGCTCTCATTCGACCCCTAGCCTGGGAACCTCCCTACGCCATGAGTGCAGTCCTAAAAAGACCAAAAAAAAAAAAAAATGCAAATAAAAATAAATGTAAAGCAAAGCCTTCCAAGAGAGAATCTAGAGCATGTTGTGTTCCCCTGGGCCTGGCCCAGTGCAGAGGATGAAAGAGGAAACAGGACCCAGAGGCAGGAAGAGACAGGCCACTGGGAGGGGCGGGCAGTGCCGGTGAAGGCGGGCTGGAAGTTTGTGTGGGGGAAGACGAGTGTTCCCCTTCGATCGATTCCATTTTCTCAATGGACTGGGGGGCAAGGCTACAGCCAAGTGTGAGGAGAGAGGAGAAGAGGAAAAATGGCGACTCTGAGGGTGAGAAAACGAACAGAAATCCTAGGATCGTCAGGCCCTGTGGCGGTAGCAGTTCCACCCACACTTAGGAGGGTGGTTTCGATGAATGAACTGTCTGCCTTCAGACACAGTTAAGAACTGCTCTTTGAACTCCTGTCCCCCTCTTCCCCTCTTCCCCACTTCTCTCTCTCTAACTCCCTTGTCGCCTGTGACCTCTACTCGTTTCCCTATTAAAACCTCTTTAATGCCTTCAACTAATTCATACTTAGAGGCAGCTCGCTGGAAATGAACGGCACGCCAACCTGTCAAAGGCATTCGAGTCAGAGCAGAGGTTGTTCTTTCCCTTGAACTATTTTGTGTCTTGGGGAGTTCCCGTCGTGGCTCAGTGGTTAATGAACCTGACTAGCATCCATGAGGACGCAGGTTCGATCCCTGGCCTCGCTCAGTGGGTTAAGGATCTTGCATTGCCGTGAGCTGTGGTGTAGGTTGCCGATGTGGCTCGGATCCCATGTTACTGTGGCTGTGGTGTAGGCCGGCAGCTATAGCTCTGATTGGACCCCCAGCCTGGGAACTTCCATATGCTGCAGGTGCAGCCCTAAAAAGGCAAAAAAAAAAAAAAAAAAAAATTAGTTTGTCTTTAAAAGTGTGAATTTAGGAATTAGGTGGACTTAGGTTTTCCTGTTGCTTCTCGAGTCCTGCCACGGAAGTGACAGTCTCTACTTCTGATGGCCCCTGGCACCACAATCTTTAGACCACTACGATGTTCTTACTACACTTCCAATTGCTACTATAGTCTAATATGATAGAAAGCATCATTTAACATTCTTTCTTGAAAGAATTTAGGCACTGGAAACATTAGGATCATTCATTTAGGGGGTCATTTCTGGCACAAATTAAATTGTGGACCAAGCTTCATAAAGACAAGACTATGAGTTAAGGGAGTTCCCGCTGTGGCTCAGTGGTAAGGAACACGACTAGTATCCATGAGAATGTGGGTTCAATACCTGGCCTTGCTCAGTGGGTTAAGGATCCAGTGTTGCCATGAGCTGTGATGTAGGTCCCAGACACGGCTCAGATCTGACATTGCTGTGGCTGTGATGTAGGCTGGCAGCTACAGCTGTGATTTGACCCCTAGCCTAAGAACTTCCATGTGCCAGGGGTGCAGCCCTAGGAAGACAAGAAAAAAAACAACAAAAGGCTACAAGTTTAGCACAAGTTTAACATTGTCTCTATCTACTCAGAAATCATCACTCTTTCTCAAGCATTGCATATAGGGGCTAACCCTTTACCTGTGCCCGGTGGATTGTCCCAATTTAGAGGTAAGAAGAAAGGGCGGCTGAGTATGTGGCGGGAGTCGGGGCAGGATCCAGGGCAGAATGTTAGGATCCCTGCAAGGGAGGGTGGAAGCTCTCAATTCGATTTCTGGCTCCGACACTAGTGAGTATCTTGACCTTGGAAAAGCCTCTCAGCTCCTTCTCATGTGATGGTGGGAATGAGTGATCACCGGGCCGCTTTGACCCTAAAACTCTTTGATTTCCAGTTTTCTCCTGGCATGGGTGACTGCTAGCTCATTTTGTCTGAGTTTTGGCATCACTGTTGTTCACTAAAGGACGTGATAAATTCTGAGGACATTACCTCTATGATCAAAGGCCAAAGTGGAGGAATCTTTGTTTTGGTGTCAGAGGAAGCGCTGAGGCCCCGAAAACAGTTAGCCATCGAGTCTGGAAGGAAAGCGCTCTTATGGGGGACGGGTCTTTGCGGCCCCAAACTGGGCTCCGCTGGATGTTTGCAGAGCCGCTCACTGCTGTCCGAGGCATAGGATACCCGTTCATGCAGAGCACCTGCTCCCAGGACACGCAGTTAAAGAGCAGAAGTTAGAACCGAAGTGACCACCCCAGTGTGTGTGGACAAAGCAGCTCTTGCAGTCGAGATGAAATGCAGCTTCCTTTGAAATAGCTTCCTTCCTGGACCAAGACAAGAAGGAGTGCTCGTGACCTCGGATACCCAGTTCTTCTCCGCCATACTGATGGCGAGCGTAGTGGGATGGGGGAGGGCATGGAGGAGGAGGAGGAGTCAGTGACACATGTGGTCCATCAGTAACCCTGACGTCACGTGCATCCCGGCTGCAGCATGTGGGCAACACAGGTCATGCCGTGGGCATCTGTCAGCACTTCCTGCTACGGGAGTGGCGTGGCACCTCTAAAAGCTGAAGGTGGAGTCTTACGGCTGAAGATGGCTCCCAGGCCATTGATGGTCAACTGTCCATAAGAAAAGGTCACCCAACCAAGGTCAAGAGAGTGCTATTGATAACACCTCTATGGAGCCGTGGCCCGAATCTGACTCCATTCCCCCACGTGCTGTCTCTCCCTCTTCCGGGAAAAGGCAGGGAAGTTGGTCTTGGCAGTGGTCCAAAACAGGGCTTAACTTGGAAGGTGCTTCAGATTTTTGACCAACCAACTAGGATCATCCCTGGAGACATAAGAAGGTGGGGAGAATAGGGCCATCAACGGTACCCTATTGGTCCGAAGGTTGGAAAGCTTTGGGATGGGCCATAGCAAAATAACAGAAATCTCTGAAAGATGTGTACACCAGGCAGGTGTAATAAATCTGTCTGTTGGTGGAATGGGTCCAGGAACAGTAAGTGCAAATAAAAACCTGAGAGACCACAGCCAAGCACAATTATGACCAACTCCAATGAGCAAAGACTCTGCCAAGATATACACACCAAAGATAAGAATAAGACCATTTGTATACTGTAAAACCACCCAATTATTTGTCGGTTCCTTCCTTGCATAAGGACAGGTCTGTGCCAGAGGGGAATTTTCCTGGCCTTGATATAGAAATGTCGAAGAGATTGACCCTGAGCCACACTGGGTCAAAAGGGTTACCAACATCTGACTGTGGATTTAAAAAACAAAAATCCCAACCCCCCCCCCCAGGGCTTACCCTGCCAAGACACAAAAGTGTGAGTATTTTTGTTTTGAAATAATACGGACTTTTATATACACTTCTGCTCTGTATATATGAACATGGTGACATTCATAGCTTTGTTTGCATGTTATACTTTCAAGCATTCTTCCTTAATGGACCAAATAGAAATCTCTGCCCTCAGGAAAATTACACTCTTGTGGAGTATTAGAAGGTGGAGACAGCCAATAAAATAAATAAGTGCTTTAGAGTATGTTAGAGATGATATGGGATATGGGAAAAAATTAATCAGGGAAGGGGGTCGGGAGACTGAAATGTGACATCAGGCGGTCATTGAAGGCAGTGTTTGGGCTAAAGTGGGAATGAGGTGAGGGAGTGAGACACCAGGATACCTGGACTAAGGGCTTCCAGGCAGAGAGAATGGCCATTGCCGAGACTCAGGGATGGACTGTGTTGGCTCACGGGGAGGCCGGGGGGCTGGAGCAATGTGGAAGGAAGAAGGAGGGGAATTAGGGAAGGTTGTGGTGAAATAAACTCAAGAACTTGGAGAACAGACTTGTGGCTGCCAAGGGAGAGGAAGGGGAGAGTGGGATGGACTGGGAGTTTGGAGTTAGTAGATGCAAACTATAGCACTTGGAATGGATAAGCAATGAGATCCTGCTGTGTAGCCCAAGGAACTATATCTAGTGACTTGTGATGGAATATGATGGCAGATAATGTGAGAAAAAGAACATATAAATGTATGGCTGGGTCCCTTTGCCGTATGCACAAATTGACAGAACATTGTAAATCAACTGTAATAGAAAAAATAAAAATCTTATACAAGAAAGAGATAATGATGGCTTGGAGCTCCTGCTGCGGAACAGTGGGTTAAGAACCTGATTGCTGGAGTTCCCATCGTGGCTCAGCACAAACGAATCTGACTAGCATCCAAGAGGATGCAGGTTTGATCCCTGGTCTCATTCGGTGGGTTGAGGATCTGGTGTTGCCGTGAGCCGTGGTGTAGGTCGCAGATGTGGGCTCAGATCTGACGTTGCCGTGCCTGTGGCAAGGGCAGCAGCTACAGCTCCAATTCAACCCCTGGCCTGGCCTGGGAACATCCTTATGCCATGGGGGAAGCCCTAAAAAGACAAAAAAAAAAAAAAAAGAAAAAGAGAGAGAAAGAATCTGACTGTAGCAGATCCCATTGCTGCAGAGGTTCAAGTTTGATCCCTGGCCCAGCACAGTGGGTTAAAGAATATGGCGTTGCCAAGGTTTTGGCTTGAATTCAGTTCCTGGTGTGGGAACTTCCATACACCGTGGGTGTGGCATAAAAAGGAAAAGAACAGGAGAGAGAGGGAAAAAAGAGAGATGATGGTTTGATGCTAACAGTGGAAGGGGTAAGAAATGTCCACTCGCACAAAATTTGAAGGTAGAGCTCACAGGACTTTTGACAAAGTGTGCAAGGGAGGCCGAGGGTGAGTCCTGAGAGCTCCGGTCCGGGTGACCTGGAAGGATGGAGATGCCCTCTGCTGAGATGGGAGAGACAGCGGCAAAGCTAACTTGGGAGGAAAGAGCGGGAGTTTCGTTTCGGAGATGTTCAGCTTGAGAGCCTGTGGGACATCTGAGTGGGGATATCAAGTGGGCAGTTGGATGTAGGGCTCAGGGGTCAGGAGCGAGAGTGACAGAGACAGACACTGGGAGTCATCAGCACAAAATCTGAAGACATGAACCTTGTAGAGATCACCTGTGGACCAAGTGTCAACAGAGAAGCATCCAAAAACTGAGCCTTGAGGAGTTCCCGTCATGGCTCAGGGGAAACAAATCTGACTAGTATCCATGGGGATGCAGGTTCGATCCCTGGCCTCACTCAGTGGGTTAAGGATTCGGCGTTGCTATGAGTTGTGCTGTAGGTCATAGATGTGACTTGGATCTGGTGTTGCTGTGGCTGTGGTGTAGGCCGATTAGACCCCTAGCCTGGGAACCTCCATATGCCATGGGTGTGGCCCTCAAAAGACAAAAACAGCAAAAATCTGAGCCATGGGACATGCCAGTGCTAAGAGGAGAAACCAGCCATGGAATGAGGTGAAGCGGTTTGCCTTTTGATTGCTTTTATTGATCGCCTCGGAGATGCCAACACCATTTGAGGAGCTGGGCACGCAATAAATAACACTAGGCCTGGTCTTCGTTTACAGTCAAATACATTAAAGTAATCACTTGAATGCAGGCTGGTACCTGCAGAAAGACACGGACCTGGCAGTGTGGGATCTGAGAGAAGGAATCCTGGGAGGGTCCTTGGATGAAATAACATGTGCCCGTGAACTGGAGATTAAAAGTTAGCCAGGTGAAAACGGGGAAAGGGCAGAGGCGTGAAACAGCCCGGAGCGTGCCGGGAAATACACGTTTACTTGTTGCTGACATTTCTGCCTGAGCAAACCTCTAATGAGGTTTATACCTTCAAGTCCTAAGAGACGCCCGATGCTAAGACAAACATAAATAAGATGACGAGAAATTAGTTACTGCGGCTGCGCCACTGCAGTCTGGTTAAAGAAGTCTGCGCTCAACTTGCCAGCGACGCCAGCATCTTCAAAGCCAGGAGAAGGGCTGGGAACCAGTCGGTTACGGCTGCAGCAGCCACAGGGCAAAGTCTTCCCATCAGCCGTGAATCCTGGGTTGCAGCCCAGACCATATGGTGGTTCCATTTTTCTGTTTGTCTTTGTTTTCCTTATAAAGTGAGTGCCAGGAGCACAGAGTGTTCCTAGCAACGAACGGGACTGTGGGTGAGCGAGAGGTTGCTCCTTGGGGAGGCAAAGGGACAGCCACCTTGACAACGCCCTGTCCTGTGTCAGAGTTGAAGGCTCCCCACCACCCAATGCAAACAGGAAAAAGACAGCATTTTCCAAGTAGCACTAACCCCGGAGCTGACTGTGACAGCAGGGTGATCTTTAAGGCAAGATGCATCCTAGTCAACTGCCCCCAGGTTGTTACCTTTTTTTTAACCTTTTTTGGCCACCCCTAGGCATATGGAGCTCCCATCCAAGGATCAGGTCCGTGCTGTAGTTGTAGCCTAAGCCACAGCTGCAGCAATGCAGAATCCTTAACCCACCGTACTGGGCCGGGGATCAAACCTCCTTCATAGCAGTGACCCGAACAACAACAGTGACAATGCTGGGTCCTTGAACTGCTAGGCCGCCAGGGAACTCCCAAGGGTAATATTTTACATAGAATCAGAAGATTTATTTTTCACAGTGATCCACCTCTTTACTATAGAAAACACAATTAGAACTGCATTAAATAATAAGACTCTTTATTGTGCCTCTAACACTGAATCCAGGAGCAACGTATATCTGCAACTGGCCACTTGTCAAGCGTACCCCAGGGTCCAGCAAGGAGTTTGAGATCACTGTGCTTTGGACCAATCACGATGCAGCCCCTGAGGCTTGGCCAGGCCCCCGCCGAGCAGAGAGGAGGATGTGGAGACTCAGCTGTGGGGGGATCAGGCCAGCCCCCAACAGCTCCCAGGCTGGCACAGAGTAGCCTAGAGGGTATAACTGAGAATCGGTACTGAGACACAGAAAAATACTATTTTGAAGGTTCATGCTCTTTTGGCTAAAACGCTTCCCTCTCGCCCCCAGCCTGAGTGCTACTTGTGATTGTTGAATCGCCTACGGGGCTCTGGGCGGAAGGGAAGCCTGGCCAGGCAGGAGGGAGACAGCGTGGGGATAGAAAAGGCAGGGGAGGCGGGAGGATTAAAGCCCAGGTCTCCAGTTCTGGAGCCCCTCTTCTGAGAGCCAGGCTTTTACCGGAGCCTCTAAAGCCGCAGCGCTATGATTATCCCATTTTCGCCCATCCTCGGACAGAGTCGCAGCGAGGTCTTGTAATGTAAACAAGGCCACATAAATAGAAATTGGTGGCTCTACGATTTGAATCCCTACAGCCCTTCTCTGGGGTCCTTGCACCGACCCGTAGACCTGATACTAGGAGGCTTTCTCTCCGTGCAGTCTGGGGACTGCTTGCCTCAGACTTACCTGGAACCCTTATAATGCAGATTCCTGGGCTCCCAGCCGGGCCTCACTCATCAAGCTTTCTGTGGACGGGCTAGGAAACTGAAGGGCATTCCCCACACTGAAGTTCAAGAGCCCTTGGTTGATCGCCTGTTACTTCTCATCGAAGTTCTGAACTTGGGCAGGTTACTATTGCTCCTTGGACCTGTTTTTTTCACTTGTGAAATTATAATGGGTAGGTCACTTCCAGGTCAAAACAAAACTTCGATTCTAATTCATATCTTTTTCTTTTTTCTTTTTTTTTTTTTGGTTTTTAGGGCTGTACTTGTAGCATATGGAAGTTCCCAGGCCAGGGGTTGAATTGGAGCTATAGCTGCCAGCCTACACCACAGCCACAGCGATGCCAGATCTGAGCCTCGCCTGCGACTTACACCACAGCTCACGGCACCACCAGGTCCTCAACCCACTGAGCGAGGCCAAGGATCGAACCTGCGTCCTCATGGATACTAGTTGGATTTGTTCCCACCATGCCTTGACGGGAACTCCAGATACAAATTAATCTTTAAATCCAACAAAGTGGAGTTCCCCTGGTTGTTCAGCAGGTTAAGAACCTGACAAGTATCCATGAGGATGTGGATTCCATCACTGGCCTTGCTGAGTGGGTTAAGGATCCGGTGTTGCTGCAAGCTGTGGTGTAGGTCTCAGACGCGGCTTAGATCCAATGTTGCCATGGCTGTGGTGTAGGCTGGCAGCTGCAGCTCCGATTTGACCCCTAGCCCAGGAACTTCCATATGCCGTGGGTGTGACCTTAAAAAGAAAAAAAATAACAAATCCAACAGGCTGACTGCAGCCTGACAACCTCTCTATTTTCCATGTATCACCTTATCTTTAAATATTAGTGATATTGAGACAATATTTTCAGTATCACAGAATTTGTAATGTGAAGCACAAATATTCCCAGAGTTTCTCTGGAAATCTGGGAGAACTAGATGCCCTTGAACGTGACATTATAAAGCCCAGGGCTAAAACTCAATGACTCCTCTAGATTTTCTCCTGTTCAGGATTTTTTATTTTCTGCCTTCTCGGTGCTGCTAGTGATGGAACTCGTTGAGAATTTTAATTTTCTTTCCACACTGAAAACGCAGTCTAATCCAGCGGGCCTCTTTTGCAGGTTGGAATCCGGCATCCTACGCTGGCCATTAGCTAGAACCCATTTGGGACTTGCTCTGGTTTCGTTTTCTGATCCTTTGCTCTGGAGAAAGGGAAGCAAGGACTAGGGGCATTGGCCAAACAAGTCTGGCCACTCAGTGGCAAGGTTCTCAGATAAGAAGGATCTAGAGGACTTCCCGTGGGCGTGAGGGAAGTTGCACACGCCATCTGGGGAAGAAGACCAGGAAGTCACTTCTTGTTTTCAAACAGCCGCGAGCCATCGGGCATGGCTCTGTGAGGCTCGGGGGACCCGGGCGGGGAGGCACTGGTCAGTGGGGAGGCTGAACTCGACTCGGAGCTGCCAGCCCTGCCTGACCTTCCCCAAGAGCCCTGCCTGGCTCTCCCTTCACCGGGCATGAGGCCGTGGGGCGAATGGACTTGTCGCGGAGCCCTGGAAGTTTGTTAGACGTCCCATCCGCGGAGGAGCCGGCCTGGGGACAACGGCGGCGGGCAGGTAACAGGCATTTCTCGCCCTGGGATCTGTCTCCCTTTGTAGCAAGACCTCAGGGGTCCCTAAGTCACTCCGGCACGCCTTTTGTGGCATCTGCCAGTTACCATCCCCTGCCCGATTTTCTTTTAGACAATATCCGTGATGTGTGCTAGGTGCACCAAGCAGATCGGGTCAAGGGCTTTGTACCTGCAGCCTGTAGGTCAAGTTGATGAGACTGTGTTGAGGGAGACTGAGTGTCAGGAAGCCAGCTGAGACCCTTTTGGGATTCCCTGTATAACAAAGAGAGCTCTCCTTTCCTTTTTCTTTCTTTTCAATGAGTCTCCCCATCCGTGAGCCGGATGATAACAAAGAGAGCAGAGCAGTCACGAATTGCTGTGTGAGCGTTTCCAGGTCGGGCAGGCACGTTGTGGTTTGTGCCGAGGATCGAGAAGCTACCCCGGGTGTAGCCGGGGGTGGGCACAGCTCTCCTCGGCCCCCGGGGTGGCCCTTTAATGTCCAAGGCGAGCTGCTGCCTCCTACCCACGGCTGAGGGGAACGGGGCTCGCAAGTCAGCGCTGGGAGGGAGGTGGGGAAAAGCGCTGGGATTAGGGCAGCCAGGCTTCGCTGAGTGTTCTCGAAGGAAGGAAATGCCCTGTGAGGTGCGGTTTGCTTAACCCATGTTTTTCTCGTGCTTTGTAGAAAGCCAGGCCATGCCGCTTCACTGCAGCTCAGCTTCTCTCTTCATAAAGGGCTGACGCTCTGCACCTTTCATTGTTGAATCACAAAGTCACGGCTGTATCGGTACCGTAATAGGGTATGGCTAAGAGTTTTTCAAGTCCTGCACACCCCATACACGTTTGGTTTTTTGTTTGTTTGTTTTCTCTTCCCCAAAGTAATCCCATCCATCGTTTGCTGTGTATCTTGCCAGTTACACGTCTTATTTTTCCAACTCAAGACAAGACAGAGCACATAGAAGTACAAGAAATTCTCTTCTTCAGAGGCATGTGTTGGTCTTGAACAACACCTTTCTCTCCCTGGAAGGAAAAAAATAATACATGGTGAAGGTGAACAGCTCTTTTCTTACTTAGAATCGTCTGAAAGAGTTTTATTCATTTTCATCATTATTATTTTTGTGTTGGTTTTGGCTTTGGCAACTAATAATATTCCTAACACCTTTCCACAGATTAAAGTCTAGATTTTCCAGGGAGTATCTTGGGCTTCTCTCTTGAAAGCCCTGAAAGGTATATTGTTCTGGGATATAAAAGAAAAGAAAATTAACTAGATAGATAGTTCACATCCTCCTTCACATCACAGGTGAGGTAGGTTGCTTGTTCCCATTTTATAGAATTCAAAAATGAGAGGCTCAGAAGTTTCCCTGTTTGCCCAGCATCGCACAGCGAATCTTTGGGGGCACAGAGATGCGCCGAAGCTGAAGCCCAGGGGCTTTCCGTAGAAAACCAACCTCATTCTTGGTCAATAATGTGCAGGTAAAAGCCATGCGGTATAGGGAGTAACAAACCCGACTAGCATCCATGAGGGCACAGGTTTGATCCCTGGCCTCACTCAGCGGGTGAAGGACCTGGCATTGCCAGGCGCTCTGATGTAGATCGCAGACGAGGCTCGGATCCAGCATTGCTGTGGCTGTGACGTAGGCCTGCAGCTACAGCTCTGATTTGACCTGGGAACCTCCATATGCTGCGGGTGCGGCCCTAAAAAGACAAAAGACAAAAAAAGAAAAAAAAGAGAGAGAGAGAGAGAGATAAAGTTTAAACTGAGAAGCAGAAACAATGCCTGTTGGTGGAAGCCAGAAGCTGGGGCCAGAAGGGCCAGCAACTACGAGCATCAGGTATTAGGATTCTGGCTGCTGCTGTCGACGAGGGGAACAGCCCTCTCTGAAGGGAGAGGCATCTTCAGCTCCCCAGACAGCGGCCCTGTCTTTCCATTTTAAATTGGAACAGCCCTAGTGAGCTCCCTGCAGGTTCATAGGCTCCCTGTGACTTGCAGGGTTTACAAAATCAGAGCAGGGCCAGAGGACGAGCCGAGGAGAGAAGTGCAGTCTGTTCCAGAGAAAGAAAAGAGGCAGCGGGCTGAAAAGAGTTAGAATTCGGATTCGGCAACAGGCTTGGCTACTTACTGTGTGACCTGGGGTATGTGACTTAATTTACCCAAGTCTCAGTTTCTTCACCTGTAAAACAGGGATACTGATCTAACAATACAGGATTTAGGAAGTAAATGAGCCTAATACCTGCAGAGTGCTTAGTCTAATGCCTGGCATATGGTGAGGGCTTAATAAATGATAGCAGTTATTGTCATTGTAAGTGAGTAAGTATGATCTGAAACAGTGAGTTCCCCAGTGGCCCAGTAGTTAAGGATCTGGTGTTGTCACTGCTGTGGCACGGGTTCAGTCCCTGGCCCAGGAACCTCTGCATGCCATGCGCATAGACAAAAAAAAATGTATATGAAATCATGAGTAAATCTCACAGAAAAGAGGAATGGAACAATTTCATTTGCCAAGGACAGTGTGAAAAGAAGCTCAGAGGTAGAGATCCATTCAACCAATATTTACTGTTAAGATTTATGACAAATCTTGCAAAAGAAGCTACAAAAAAAGCCTACCTGTTCTATACTCAAGTATTATAAAAGAAAAATGTGGCAGGGCTGGGTTTACCTCAGGCTGTGGGATCATGCTGGCGAAATGCATTACCCTGATGTTCTCTGGGCACTTGAGAATGTTTAAAGTATTTGAGTGCAGTGGAATAGCAATCTATGAAAAACAGAGTTCTAGGCAAATGCATCAGCTGATGGTATTGCACACTGGACAGGGAGGGCAGAAGGGAGGTTCAGGACATTGCTGCAATCATCCAGATAATGATGAGATGATAATATCCAAACCAATATGGCCGCTGAGGAAAAGAAAACATGTGTGGTGGAGGCGTTCACAAGACTTAGTGATTGGCTCAAAGCTGCTCCCGCACAGGCCCTTGATTCTTGTGACCAGGAATACCTGGGGGGTTGTGAGCCTGGAAGACTGAAAAACGAAGCCAGCAGTTGATAAATCCAGGAAGAGATGGGTTAGGAGAGAAGAAACGTGGGTGAGCTGAATTCAGACCCAAGTGGAAATGGTCCACTTGGAGAGACGCTACTAATATTTAGCGAAGAGATCGAGGTGGATATCGAGTTTGGGGAGCTCTCGCATACACTGATGACTGAAACTGGAGAAGTGGACAAGCTCCCTAACAGAAAGGACGTCAAGCGAGATCATGCACGATGGAGCCAGAGATTCTCATACTAAGTGAAGTAAGTCAGAAAGTACAAGAAAAAATACCGTACGATATCACTTATATGTGGAATCTAAAATACAGCACGAATGAGCCTATCTACAAAACAGAAGCAACAGGGAGTCTGGGTTTAGTAGATATGAACTATTGCATTTGGAATGGATAAGCAATGAGATTCTGTTATATAGCACAGGGAATTATATCTGATCACTTGTGATGGAACATGATGGAGGATCATGTGAAAAAATGCTTATGGATGTATGGTTAGGTCACCGCTGTGCAGCAGAAATTAATGAAACATCATAAATCAGCTATAATTAAAAAATTAAAAAAAAAAAAAACAGAAGCAGACTCACAGACTCAGAGAACAGACTTGTGGTTGCCAAGGGGGAGGGGGTTGGGAGAGGGACAAACTGGGAGTCTGGGCTTAGTAGATGCAAACTATTAAATTTAGAATGGATGGGCAGTGAGGTCCTACTGTATAGCGCAGGGAACTATGTCCAATCTCTTGGGATAGATCATGATGGAACACAGTATGCAAAAAACAATGTGATATATATGGGTATGTGTGTATGTGTGTGTGTGTGTATGACTGAGTCACTTTGCTGTACAGCAGAAATTGGCACAACTTTGTAAGTCAACTATACTTTACTTTAAAAGAGAGAGAGACAGAGAGATCATTCAAGGACCCAGCAGAGGCTTGGTGGGTCCACATGGAGCCATATTAGGGTGAGGAGAATGGACTCATAGGAGCTGGAAAGGGTGCAAAAGCTGGAGGAGGAGTGACCCCGGAGAGGAGAAGCAAGCATCTCGAAGGAGGGGGCACTAAGTGTTGTCAGACACCAATGAGAAGCCAGGCAGGATGCAGACTAATGAAGGACGTCACACTTAATACTTTTCATAATGGGATGAGGACTAAAGTCAGACTATCTAAATGGAGGAAATCTTGGAATGGCCATGACCTCTCAGAATACTCTGTTTTGTGGGTGGGGGCGGAATAATACCTTTTTTTTTTTTTCATTTTAAGTAGCACGCATACACTATTCTTAAAGTCTAAGGAAATGCCTAGGGGGGAAATGGAAAGAGAACTGAGGTCACTGGCCGAGGACACCAGTGCCTGGTGTCGGGGAAACGGTGGGAACAGGGACCAAGAAAGGAGGGAATGCAGAGGGCTAAGATGGCCCTGCCGGTTACTAAAATGTTGGAAAAGTCTAAACCACTATTTACCGCTAGCAAATAAATAACAGCTTCTCCGCCGTCCCCCCCCCCACATCTAGCAACGAGGGCTCTGGGGTCCCTACTCTTGAAGTGACCAGAGACTGCTCTGATTGGTCCATTATTGCTGTTATTAAAATATTCACTATTATTATTATTATTTTTGGCCGGGCTGGCGGCATGCAAAAATTCCCAGGCCAGGGATGGAACCCAAGTAACAGCAGTGAAAACGCTGAGCCCTTAACCCACTAAGCTACCAGGGAACTCCTAAAATACTTAGTATCTTTACTCACCTCGTAAAGAGTAGAAGAGCCGAGGCTCAGACCCACACCCAAGCTCTCGGAGACTCGATGCAGTGCAGCAGCCAAGCCCAGGGCCACCGTCCCCAGCAGCTGGAAGGCACCCCGGCATTGTTTTGCCAGGGCTTAGGGAAACCCCTCCACGTGGTAAATGAAAGTAGCAAGATGGGTGAGATAAGAGTGGAGTTCGGAACTTGCTGTTTTCTTTGGAGATGGCAATCTTTTGTTCCAAGGTTAAAATCGTCCGGTGATTTACACCAAGGGAAGAAGGATGAAAGGTTATCAACGCCGCACACATGTGCAGTGTGTTTTGGAAACCTTGACCCCATTGTGTACAAACAAATGCTCCTCTGTAATCTGATAGGACAGAGTCACCCCGATACAATGCAGCCGCAGGACCTCATTTTAAGGCAAAGGAAAATTAAATAGGAAAAAAATTTTTCAAGGCAGTTCTTCCATTGGTATTGTGTTTCACATTTGTGTTAAATAAATGTTTAGCTTCCAGCCCTGCGTGTGCGAGGGATCAAACAGCTCATTAGATAAGGTCAACAAAGAGAAGTCTTTATCACCTCTGCCTCTGAAAATACCAATCTCTGAAGGCAGGCTCTTAAAGGGGTCCTTGAGAGCTTTTAGTCTCTGTTCTGCAATTCAGGAGGAAGGTTTTCTGTTTTTCCTTTTTTCATTTTACAGTTGGACCCGCTGCATATGGAAGTTCCCGGTCTAGGGGTTGAATCAGAGCTGCAGCTGCAGGCCTATGCCACAGCCACAGCAATACCAAATCTGAGCTGCGTCTGTGACCTACACCACAGCTCACAGCAATGCTGGATCCTTAACCCACTGAGCGAGGCCAGGGATCGAACTCTCATCCTCACAGAGACCGTGACGGGTTCTTAACCCACTGAGCCACAATGGGAACTCCTGGAGGGAGGTTACTGATGGTATCCTGTCCTTATAGCAACCCTGAGCAAAGCATAATAAGCTCAGTAAGATTTGCAATGAAAGTCCTGAACTTCGGTTCTGCCACCCAGAAGAGCTCTGCTTTGAATTATTCTCCAGGAGCAGAATCATATATGTGCATATTTATTTTCCATCTCTTGCTTAGTGGGTGTTAAAGGATGGGTAAAAGTTGAATACGCACTTAAGCAAATGATGCTCAAATACCCCAGGGAACTTCCTTCCAGGTGGTGGTACCCAGGCGATGCTAAGGGGAGGGGCCGTGTGTGAGGTCAAAGTCGGGAGCAGAGCCCTGGACGGGAGGAAGGAGGAGGCACCAGGGCAGAGGTTGGGCCAACGTCAGCTCACTTGCACCTCTTGCCTTCCTTTTCCCTAGGAGGAGCTGAGAAGAGTATCAAGCCTCGGGGCCCCAGGGGAGAGGGGCCAAGAACACCAGACAGCACGGGAAGGCAGACCTATGTAGAACTCAGGAAATATGTAATTTCCAGAATGAGTCTCACCATTGCCCTTTTTTTTTTACCTGCTGTCCCATGGTCCATGGAGTTCCTAGGCCAGGGATCAGATCAGAGCCACAAGGTGTGACCTACGCCGCAGCTGTGGCAGTGCCAGATCCTTTAACCCCCTAGGCCAGGGATTGAACCTGAATCCTCAGCGCTGCAGGGACCCTGCTGAAATGAACCCTTTGCACCACAATAGGAATTCCACGATTGCCCTCTCTATACAGAATTTGGAATCACAAATTGATGATGACCTTGAGTCAGCAGACTCGCAGATATGGCCATTTTGTGAACCGGCTTCTAAACTTGCAAGGTGTACAAACTCATTCCTCCTCCTCCAACCCTTTCAATTGAATCTGGCCAAGTCAGGGCTGATGAAGTGTTTCCTGGAAAGCAGTTGACCCGAAGGACTGGTTCTTTCAAAGATTCGGGAGAATAGTCCCCCGATGGGTTTCAGGCCAAGAGAATACTATTAAAGCCTGCTTCTAGGAACCCTAACCGTCATCCTCCAAAGACAGTGTTGCCGTGAATCCCAGCGACGTTTTCCTGGCAAATGATGTCAGGGTGCACAGTCCACCCCCACAACCCCATCTTCTAACCTCAGAGGCAGGAACATGAGTCAGAGGGACCAGGAAGTTGCTCATCACTGCAGGGTTACTACCGAGCATGAGGTCACACTTTCTAGCTTTTTCTAAGACACAGCCGGCTCATATAGGTGGTGAGTTTGGGTAGCGAGTGTCCCAAATTGATCTTTTAAAAGGGGAAGGAAATTGGGAATGACATCAGATAATTTTCTTTCTCTTTCTGCCTCTGCTTCTCTCTGTGCCACTTAGCGCTTGTCTGCCATGGACTCCAGGAATTTGGAATAAATTTGAACTTCTAGGGGATTTACAATTAAAGAGGCCCCGCTGAAGGTAGATGGCCTTGAAGGTGCGGTGCTACTCGGGGCTTTTCATTGGATGGACTTGGATTCCCTCCCACCACCTGTACCCCCAGGCATAGCCGAGTTAAACAGCCTCCACTGGCTTCTTCTCAGATGAGAACAGCTGGAGGGATACTGAGAATTTATTGATGGAGGGAAGAAAAGTTTGTTTTCGGGGCTCCGCCAGTACAGAGCACAGCCCTGACAGCCAAACTGATCTTACTGATCTTCAGGTGGGATCACATTGCTGATTGGTCAGGCCCGTGCCGTATTGGTCGGGTTGTCAAATATTTTTAATATTACCTCCCCCTCCAAGCAGCGGCATTATTCCTTCAAGTGGAGGACCCACCCCTCACCCTTGCCGTGTGACTAATGACTGTGCAGCTGTTATCTTTCTTCTGCATCCAGAGAAGTCCCCCTCCCCAAAGCGGGGTCTTTTCTGCATCTCTATTTCCACTGAACTGTGATTTTTGTGGCCACAAAAGAAGTCCATAGAGAAAAGGATATCAATTTAATCAAGAACTGTCTCCAGGGAGGCTGAGGGATAAGGGATAGGGACGTAAGACAGTACTGGCCAGAAAGGAGCAGACATGACCGTTTGAGTTGTGGCCATTTGGTCATTATCATGACCAAGATCATCCTTGCTGACACTGATAAAAAGGCCAACATTGAGGAGTTCACGTTACGGCTCAATGGGTTATGAACCCGACTAGCATCCATGAGGATGCGGGTTTGATCCCTGGCCTCACTTAGTGGGTTAAGGATCCAGTGTTGGCCGTGAGCTGCAGTGTAGGTCACAGACGTGGCTCAGATCCCGAGTTGCTGTGGCTGCAGTTCTGATTCGACCCCTAGCCTGGGAACTTCTATATGCCTCAGGTGCGGCCCTTAAAAAAAAAAAAAGGCCAACATTGGGAAACCATGGAAAGATATGGCATCAGCTCTAATCCTTCTAATACCTGAGTCCTACCCTAGTTGTCAGGTACTAAGGGAGGCTGATTAACCATTCAGTTACTAACTCTCATCTTCTTGATCAACTGCCTCGATATGGAATCAGCTAGCACAGGGCAATTAAAAAAATTAAATTGCCTCCTAAATATCTGATTCATCCCAGAAACAGTTGCTATCAGGGGCTAAGTCAGCGGCACTGTACCCACAAAAGCCCGCTCCCTTTCAGCCAGCAACGATTTGCTGTGATTTCTCTACAGCAGATGTGTCTGGTCTTAAATATCTATTCCCGTAACCTAAATTGCAAAGCATTTTCCAAAAGCCATGGGGTTGCAGAATTTAAAAAATGTGTTTGATTGCCAGATCTGCAAATTGGGTCAGTTTTCCAGGGCCTTAGGCTTCCTTCTTTCCCACTAGGGAAGAGGAAAAGGAGACAGCCGGCAGCTGGTGACGGAAAGACAGTCCTCCCTGGCATGGACGTCTTGGCTCTCTCTGTGTGTTATACTGGCCGGGTCCCCCGGGTGCTCCCGCAACGCTGGGCCGAGGCCTCCTCTTCCTGACGGCTGGCCTCTGGATTCCACCACAGGTCAGGGTGGAACCCTTGCAGCTGGCGTCCCTGGAGCTCTGCGTGGCTTTTCATCATATTTGAGCCTTAGAAAAAAGAATTAGAGGAGGTGTGAGTATCCACGACTCAGAGGAGATAAATGACTTACTCAAAAATGCAATTAAACTTCTATTCGTCCCGGGTCCTAACCCCTATCTCCTGGCCCTCAGTCAAGTATTCTTTTCAAAAAAAAAATTTTTTTTAAAGTCCATAAGGAAAGCAATCTACCCAAGTATTTTATCCTGGTCCCCAGACCCGTGAGAGCGGAGATTGATCCACATGACACTCTTCTTTTAAAATGCAACAGTGGGAGTTCCTGTTGCAGTGCAAACAAATCTGACTAGCATTCATGAAGATGCAGGTTCGATCTCTGGCCTCGCTCAGTGGGTTAAGGATGCAGCGTTGCTGTGAGCTGTGGTGTAGGTCAAAAATGAGGCTCAGATCTGGTGTTGATGTGGCTGTGACTTAGGCCAGTGGCTATAGCTCCAATTCGACCCCTAGCCTGGGAATTTCCATATGCCATGGGTGCAGGCCTAAAAACAAACAATCAAACAAACAAATAATAAAACGCAATAATGAGGAGTTCCCACTGTGGCTCAATGGGATCGGCAGCATCATCTCTGCGGCACGAGGATGCCGGTTTGATCCCCATCCCAGCACTTTTAACCCAGGGGTTAAAAGAACCAGCACTGCTGAAGCTACAGCGTAGGCCAAAGCTGTGGCTCAGATCTGATCCTTGGCCTGGGAATTCTGTCTGCCTCACAATGGCCAAAAAATGAGAAAAAAAATGCAACCATGATTAATCTGGTCACCAAAATTTTTTTATGTTCATTACCAGCATTGCAAAATTGTAAAGAGATCGCTATCAAAAATCAAGACATAAAGTGCTATATATTAATATTCCATATTGTACACTCTAAGAAACTCTAAAATACAACTAAGTCCAGGATTTGTCATACTAATGGGTCATAACCCATTAACATGGGTCATGAAGTCAGTGTAATGGGTTGCTAGGAGAATGAAAAAAAAAAAATGGGGTAAGATAGGATAGAATAGAATTGAAAATATCATACGGTCCCGTCGTGGCCCAGTGGAAACGAATCAGGCTAGTATCCACGAGGATGAAGGTTCAATCCCTGGCCTCGCTTAGTGGGTTAAGGATCCGGCGTTGCCGTGAGCTGTGGTGTAGGTCGCAGATGCGGCTCGGGTCCTGCGTTGCTGTGGCTGTGGCTATGGCATAGGCTGGCAGCTACAGCTCTGATTTGACCCCTAGCCTTGGAACCTCCATATGCCATGGGTAAGGCCCTAAAATAACAACAACAACAACAAAAATTGAAAATATCAGAGTGTATTGAGTGTTGCGAAGGTTCTCTGAACCCTTCTGTTCATATGTTTTGTTCATATGTTATGTACACAATGTTAAAAGTATTCCCTACTGATTAGTTCTTCCCTTTTTCTTACTTTCCCTCTCTTTCCTCTCTCCGCTTTCTCTTTCCTTCACTCTCTCCTTCTCCGTGTCTTCAGGAAAGGTACCCAATCACCTGTTCCCTTTGTCCCCTGTCCCATCTGCAAGTCCCATCCTTTCTGACGTCATCTTTCCTTCACCCCAGGGTCTGGAGCAGAGACTGTTCCCAAAGGAGCTTTCTGCTCCTTTCTTTTTTTTCCATTGAAAAGCCCTTTTGAGTGAGACCTTCGAGACAGGATTTGATAGTCCTTTCTACGTTTGACAAAAAATTACTCTGTCTCTAAACCATCCTCTTCCATTTCAGGCAAGACAACTCAAGCTTGAAGACATGAAGTCCCCAAGGAAAACCACTTTGTGCTTCTTGATTATTGTGACTTATTCTTCCCAAGCTACCCTGAACTTGAATTTAGAGTCTATTGTCTATCCTTCGGTGAGTAAATCCATGTCTGCTCTATTTTCCCCATCACATTTTTCTCATTTTCCGGGAATGTCATAAACGGAAATTGCTTAATTTGGTGGTGGGGCGGGGTGAGAAAATGTCCCAAATGGTGGAAAGGGGTGGTGACCACAAATGGATGTTAGGGTATCTACTGGGCTACCACTTGCCATACAGCCTCCAGGCTGCCCTCCTTAACTGAACTGCCACTCTTAGGAGTGACGCTCCACCCTGTGAAACGGCAAAAATGACTGCAGAGCAGGTTTTGAGGATAGAGCAGGATCTATGTTCTTACAGAATTCATTTTCCATGAGCATCGGACTACAGCACGTTTCAAAAGGTATTCATTTGGGTCAGTGTTATCACAGATTGATACAGTGGAAAGGGCCAGAGATATTTTCTAAGCTTTTTGCTGACAAATTAGCCAAGTGTTTTCATCCTTGGGAAGTCAACGGGAGTTTAGCTTAACTAAAGAGGCTGATAAGTAGCCCCTTGCTCCCTGTGGGAATCACTGGGGTCTTCTTTCCTTAGGCTACTACTCCATGCCCCAAGGAATGGATATATGTTTACATGTTTGACTGATTCACTTTACTGTACACCTGAAATGAATACAACATTTTAAATCAACTATACTATGATAAAATTACATTTAAAAATAAATAAATAAAATGCTTGATCTTACTTTCAGGATTTTGTTTTAAGACTTTATGCACTTCCTTCCTCTTCTCTGTTTTTGTGACTTCTTTGTTGGACCTAGGTTTTTGTCTTTTTCCTTATTTCTCTCATCCTAGGAGATAATCTGAGTATGTCTTCTTCCAAACTCCAGTGTGTAAGATACAGCCCCTGCAATCATATGCCCCGGCTTGCTCTTATAAATAGAGAAGGGGGAGCTGTGTTGTGGCACAGCAGAAACAAATCCAACTAGTATCCATGAGGATGTGGGTTGAATCCCTGGCCTCACTCAGTGGGTTAAGGATCCAGCGTTACTGGGAGCTGTGGTGCAGGTCGCAGACGTGGCTTGGATCCCTCCTTGCTGTGGCTGCGGATAGGCTGGCAGTGGTAGCTCCGATTAGACCCCTGGCCTGGGAACCTCCATATGCCACAGGTGCAGTCCTAAAAAAAAGAAAGCAAAAAAAAAAAAAATAGAGGAGGGAGAACTTACTTTTCCTCTGGATTTGCACAAGCAGTGCAAAGCTCTGTTACCCCCGAGCACGTGGGGAGACAGCTGGAGCATGAGGTGATCTCAGCAGTGGGGTCAGCCTTACATTCCAGAGTCTCCCAGCATTCCTGGCTGCAGCAGGGCCCTCCCACTGTGCCAGGTCAGCCCTCCTCACTGCAGCCCTTCCATCTGCCTGGTGGCACAGACTGGTGAGGGGATAGGCCTCCGAGGGCTGCTACTAGTACCTGAACTTCATCTCTCTGGAAGCTCCCACCTTACTGCAAAAGGGCCCCACTTTTCCCTTCCTAGATCTGCCTTCAAGATATAATATCTTCGTCCAGCCCAGAGGCTGAAGACTTCCATGGGTGGGGTGCCCTTGAACCGACCTTGTCAGCTTAGGCTGCCCTAGGCTGTCACTCAGCTCCTACTTCCACTATTTTATTTTTTCATTGATGTATAGTTGATTTACAATGTTGTGTTGAGTTCTGCTGTACACACATGCATTTTCATATTCTTTTCTATTATGTTTTCTCAGAGGATATTGAATAGTTCTCTGCTGTAGAGTAGGACCTTGTTTATAGATTTATCCATCGTATATATAATAGTTTATATCTGCTACACCCCTCCTCCTCTCCCCCTCCTCTTGACAATCGCAAATCTATTCTCTATGTTTGTGAGTCTGTTTCTGTTTCATAAATAAGTTCATTCATGTCATATTTTAGATTCCACATATACATGATATATATTTGTCTTTCTCTTTCTGACTTACTTAATATGAGAATCTCTAGTTGCATCCATGTTGCCACAAATGGCATTATTTCATTCTTTTTTATGGCTGTGCACTTCTACTTAATTTAAAAGCAATACACAGTGGGTCGTGAGCTTTTTTAAAAAATAAATTCTGGTAAGTATACATAAAATTTACCATCCTCAACATTTTTAAGTGCATAGTTCAGTAATGTTAAACCTACCCACTTTGTCATGCAGCCAGTCGGCGAAACCATCTTGTAAAATTCTGAACCCATTAAACAATGCCATCCTAACTGCCCACCCCCCACCTCCTGGAACTCACTATTCTACTTTCTTTCTCTGTGACTTTGATTACTCTAAGTACCTCACTGAAGTGGAATCGTACAGTATTTGTCTTATTGTGACTGGCTTACTTCACTTAACATAATGTCCTAAAAATATGTCTATGTTGTAATATACATCAGAATTTCCTTCCTTTCTTAAGTCTGAATAATGACCCATTGTACGTATATCCCACCTTTTTTATCCATTTATCCATCAATGAACACTTAAGTCGCTTTCACCTCCTGGCTGCTGTGAATGGCGGTGCTGTGAACACGGGGCGGGTGCAAATAGGAGGGTATCAGGCTTTTGAAGTGTGACGATGAGCTGGGAACCTTCTTAAAGCGGGGACTTTAAAGCTCAACTCAGGAAGTCTGGGGTGGGGCCCTGGATGTTGCCTCTCCGACCAGGTCCTGTCCCTCGTTCCTGCCCCAGTGATCACCCTTGGAGCCAGCAGGGGGGCAGACTCTCAATGCTAGCATCAGCTTCTCTAAGTCCAGAGTGCAGCTCAGACAATTATTTCCAATTATCTCTGGAAATTTCCTCATGTTTCTTCGTCTCCCTGAGCCTGTTTCCTCTACATAATTCAAGAATAAGTAGATCTTTCCACGGGTTTGTTGTAAGGATTAATCGTTCTTATATATGCACGCCTTCCTGCCATGCACAGAGCAGGTACCATATCGGTACAAATAAACCTGTGTTCCCAGGCCCAGGGAAGTCTAACAGGACCCTTGCTCAGACCATTATCTCCTTGGAGGTAAAGATGCTAAATCAGGGATTCCAGGTCACAAAAAAGGCGGGGACAGGGCTTGGGGAGAAGGCAAGAGAATTGGCCACCACTTCTTTGTCATCTGGTTCACTGGGAGTTTTCATTTCCACCCCTAAAATGCCACCTGTCATTCCTGACTGGGGGTCTGCTCCCCCTTCAGGCCACCCCCCACCCCCGCCCCCAATTATTTTGTAAGGTCATCATGTCCAACAGGTGGGGCGTTTCCTGGAATTGGTGACCTTGCGTCTTCCGGCTGAAGCTCGGCCAGCAGGAAATCCCTCTGGATGGAGCTGGCCATTGTCCTCCGATGCCCATCTGGGTAGCTCTTCACGGGCAGGCAGAGGGAGGCCCAGCGGAGGCTCTGGTTTTTGTCTGGAATAACACTCAGCCTTAATACTCAGCCTCGGGAGACCCCGGCAGGATGTATGCTCAGCCCCACAGGTCCCCGAACTGGGTGACGCGAGGCTCAGGAGGGCAAGGCTGTCCCCCTTCCCGCCGCCCTGGCCCACACCCCCGAGAGCCCCAGTCCAGCTAAGCACGTGGGCTCACAGCCCCGCCAGAGAGCCCAGGCGTTGGGTGCACACATTATTTTCCATCAATTAAGAAACTGAGGCTCAGGATGAATCAATGGCTTTTCCAACTAGAAAGAAGAGAAGGTGGAGGGCTCCAGTGTTTGCTGTGACTCCAGCATCTGCCTTTCTTGAAAGCCAGGCCCCTGCCTGAGCTGGCTCCCCCACCCTTTCTACCTCCTCAAGTCTGGGAGGCCAAGGGTCCGGAGCAGCATCCCCAGGGAACAGCTCAGGGGCTGCCTTGCCTTCAGGCTGCTGTCCCTTCCTTTTCCGCAATGATTACAGGGCGTACGATTAAAAGTAAGTTATTCTCACAAAAAGTCATGGATCCTCGCAAAACAGAGGCGGCAGGTGAAGCCAGAGCTATGGAGGCAGCACTTGGCAAAGGGTGTCCGTGAGAGTTTCCGACAATCGCAGTGAAGATTCAAGAAATAGTTAAGGGAGTTTCTGTCCTGGTTCAGTCGTAACAAACCCGGCTAGCATCCATGAGGTCAATCCCTGGCCTCGCTCAGTGGGTTAAGGATCCAGGGTTGCCATGAGCTGTGGTGTAGGTCGCAGACGCGGCTCGGCTCCTGTGTTGCTGTGGCTGTGGCGTAGGCCGGCAGCTACAGCTCTGATTCAATCCCCAGTCTGGAAACTTCCATGTGTCATTCATGGGTGCAGCCCTAAAAAGCAAAAAAAAAAATAAGGAGAAAGAAAGAAAAGAAAATGGGAATGAGGTCTTGGCCTGGGAGAGCTGTTCAATGGTGCCCACGTGGTCACTGTCTCCTGGCTTGAGCTCCCCAACGTGAACGCAGGAAGCTTCCTGGTGGCTCCCGCTCCCCGCCCGCAAGCCCCAAGGAGGATGGAGGCAGGAAGGCGGTGGGGGAACCTCTCCTTCTGCCCCAGCGCAGAGCCAGAGCGGGCTCCACGGAAAGCCAGGCAGGAACCAGCCCTGCACATTGACTCTGTTATTTCTTGGTTCCTGTGCTTTTCTGTAGAATTCAGATAACATCACTGCAAACAAAGCAGCACCTGGGCTGTTAAAATTCCAATCCCCATCTATCACCCTACTCTTCGTTTCTCTGAGAACCTTCAGGAACCATCAGGTACAGTTTTCCTCCCCACTTCCTACGGCTGTTAGTACCAGTTACTGAAAAGAAGGAGGGGACGGAGGAGGCAACAGAGCAAGAAAGAGAAAAGCTGCTAGTTAGGGGAGACTGGGTCACTGAGACCAACACTCAGTTTCCCACGGCATCTCCCAATAAGATGATGAAGTGCTTGTGTGGGTAAGGACAGACTTAGGAGGCAGACCATCCGGGTTTGAGTCTTAATTCTGCCTATTTCGAGGCTGTGTGACCTTAGGCAAGTTAGTTGACCTCTCTGTGCCTGTGTTTTCTCATTTGTGAAATGTGGAGAATAACAGCATCTACACCTTAGATTGTCAGGAAGATTAAATAAATTAGCACACACACCAAGTACTTAACAGCACCCGGCGCAGGGTGTTAAAAATGTCTTAGGAATTATTATTTTTGTTATCGTGATGAAGTGAGATAACTAGAAGAAAAATGGCAGTGCCCACAGATGGTGGAATGAGCTCTGTCTTGGGTGGCATTCATCGGTGCATGGAGTTGGTGGCAAAGCCCACACCCTGGAGGGCAGGTGTTATCCGGCCCTTCCGATGAGCCTTGAGGAAGCTGGTGCTGGGAAACACATCAGAGGAAAGCTCACTTAGAGGCAGGGATGATCTAGGAACCCCATGTCAGGTCAAGGTGAGGTTATAAACTACAGAGCTGGCAGTGAACTTGGCAGCAAAGCCAATTAATGTCAGTTCTAAGACAAAGAAGCCACATAATGACAAGGGCTGAGCTTACGGGAATGAGGTGACTGGCAGTACGCAGACTAGGGGAGTCCACGGCCCTGATCCTCTCAGAACAGCACAGTGCCTGATCCAGACCGGCACTTACCATGTCATTAACACCCTTCCAGTGTTTTCCATTTATTAGCCATTCGATCCCCTCAACAACCTCATGAGGTAAGCTATGTTTATCCCTATATGACAGGTGGATCCTGCGGCACAGAGAGGTTAAGTCACTTGGCCAAGGTCACACAGCAATTTTATGGCAGAGCTAGGCTCTGCATTCAGTGACTGCAGCATCCTTACTCTTGACTATTGGACTATGTGATCTCACGTTTATTAAGAGCTTACCGTGTGCCACGTTGCAATTTGTTTAATTCTCATAGTAATTCTATGAGGTCAGCACTACTATTCCATTTTACAGAAAGAAAATCGAGGCTCGAAGAGGATAAGTACCAACCTCAAGGTCGCATAGCTAGTAAGGGGCACAGCCCTGTACCCAGGCAGTCTGGCTCCAGAGCTGACTTTCATAACCTCTGCCCCAGAAAGGAACCATAAAGCCATCCAGGAGAAAAAAGACCAGAGCAGAAAACGATTTTAAGCGTGTGCAATCTAAACAGCCCTAATGCCGCAGGAATACTGGGGTGGGGACAGGCCAAGTGCGGAGGAGAGGTCGTGAGACTCATCTAAAAGGTCACTGGAATGACTCAGGGTTCAAGTTCTAGCACAGTGGAGAACACGATAATTCATATTTCTCGACAGGCCTCAAGCTGCAGGAACTCTGAGAAACTCAGATAGGCTGATTTCTTCCGTTCCTCTGTCTAGAAATGGGTCTATAAAAAAATCGGTGCCAAAGGTCACACCAGAGGCAAACCTCTTTCATCTTCCTGGTGCTTCAATTACGGATGGCCCTCAACCCGAGGTACAAGGCGCTGACCCCAAATCTGCAGCCCTCTGCTCAGCTCGAACATTCCGGGGCAGTGAGAGCAGAAAGCCACTGTGAAAAGATGTCTCTGACACTCACTGACAATTTTCTCAAATGTTCTTTCAGCTTCTCCATGAACATGGACTAGCAGGGGAAGACCCAGCGAGGCAAAAACGAGCCGGTATGTAACCCTTTGCTTGGCCATCGTTTCTAATAAATCCCTTCAGAGGACAACAGTTGTAACTTTTGGAAACACTGGGGTCCACATAATTCACTTTCCAAGGGCATCAGGGTTCAATTTCCAGAAGTAACTGCAACAGAATTCCATTCTCAATCAAAGGACATTAGGCGGATCTTATCCACACATTCAATTCCCATGAACCTCCCATCATGATCCTCGGGTCCTGAAGATTTTCCTGTGGCCCCTCCCTCAGCTGCCCTTCTCCACCACCAAAAAGCCACTTCTCTGCTCTCAACCCCACAGCCTTGCCTTTTGCCTTTTTTTTTTTAAACCTAATCTCCTCTCATTCAACACTTTATCTCGTGGATCAACTTAACCTCAAGACTCAAGTCCTTCTCCTCTGCCTCCCACTCCTGCTTTCCCACTAAATTCCAAAGCAGGGATCTGGAAAATACAGGGCCCTGCTCTTCGGAGGGCTGGGGGCAGGCGAGAGCTGCGAACACAGTGCACGGTCATCCTCAGCCTCCCCTCCCACGTACGGGACCCAGGGCTGGCGGGGACGTCCGTAGGCTGCGTTTTCCCAGGACCAGGTCCTCCTCCGTCCATCGCAGCAATGTCGCAAAAGCATCTGCTGGATTCTGTCATTTCCCTGCATAAAATCCTTCAGGGGCCTCCAGTTTCCTGGGAGATGAAATCAGATTATCCGCTCGCATCTCATGGGACCCCAACTGCAGGCCCACGCGCGCTCCTTCTGTTGCTTTTGGCTTAGAGGACGCGCCGCCCACCATCCGTCCCCCTTCGCTTCTCTGGGGGCTTCGTCTCACACCGGCTCCTCCATCAATTCCCCAGACAGGGAGGGGCTGCTCTCCCGGGTTCCCGTTACCCTCTGTACATCCTCCCAGCCCAACATCCGTCCCAGTGCAAATAATCCTTTGACTTCCTGTTTGCTGCTCCCAAGAGTCGTGAGCTGCCCTGACCTTCTTCCTCTCGGCGGCCTGGACTGTAGCCCGTGTCTCCACTGATGAGCGGACAAATAATGGAGAATGCCAGTCTCTGTCATCGCTGCCTCTGTGTGAGATCAGAGGCTGCCTTACTTTCCCTAAGGGCCTGCTCCTGAGGGGCCTGACCAACCTCTACAAACTTTTTTTTTTTTTTTTTTGTCTTTTTAGGGTCGCCTCTGGGGCTTATGGAGGTTCCCAGGCTAGAGGTCGAATTGGAGCTGTAGCTGCCCGCCCCTGGCCACAGCCACAGCAACGCCAGATCCCAACCACGCCTGGGATCTACACCACAGCTCCCTGGCAATGAGGGATCCTTAACCCACTGAGCGAAGCCAGGGATCGAATCCGCATCCTCATGGATACTAGTCGGGTTCGTTTCCATGGAGCCACAGCAGGAACTCCTAGAAACTTCTTAACCTGTAGCATTGTGCCGGAATCATTTTGCAGGCGTGTTGTGTCTGGATCTGTTCGGTCTTGGGGTCAAAGGTGACAGGAGGCTGTCAGAGGGAGCCAGCCTGCCCCCAGGGCAGGGAGGAGGTTTCCTGTAGAATTCTTCACCAGGCAGGAACCAGCTCCGAGAAATGAAAATTCAACGACATTGTCCTAAGCTCTGGAAACGCTCCCCAGAAGCTCATTCTATTGGTCATTTCCCCTTCCGTTCTTTTTCTTGCTTTTTTCTAGTTTAGCCTTGTTTTATACCCTAGGGGACCCTCCTCACTCCCTCCCCTGAAGGGGTCTATGGCATAGACTGCACTGCCTGTGCTTTAAAAACAATTATCTTCCCCTCTACCTGTTCCCCGACAACCCCTTGAACCCCCCTGGCCCCATGACAGGAACAGGGTCAGTCTTTTCAATATTTTGAAAGACTTTTCTTCCTCAAATCAAACCACTTGCAGTGACTTCCAGCTCCCAGCTTCTGCCAGCTTCCTCTCGGGTTCAGGCTGCCAGCTACCTCAGGGGCATCTGGTGACCCTACAGCTGTAAAAGTCACATCTTCCTGCATTTCCGGGTCCTGGCATTTGTCACCCGTGATGACAGCAGGGGAGGTGAGCCCTTGGAGAGGAAATCACCTCTACGTCTAAGGATTTGACAGGGCAGCATTTTTCCAGACCTGCTTCCATTAAAAACAATCATGACGATGATAAATCACCGTGAAAAAATGTTTTCCATCTTTTTATACATAGTCCTCTGTGCTCCTGGGCCTCTGGAGTCATTTTGGAAGTGTCAATGGCTCAGCCCAGCATCTGCAGAAGCTAGACTGGCCTTGATACATTTACCAAATCACCAAAGTAAGAAATGGTCATGGAGGAACTCCCATCATGGCTCAGGGGTAATGAACCCAACTAGGATCCATGAGGACGTGGGTTTGATCCCTGGCCTCTCTCGGTGGGTTAAGGATCCAGCGTTGTGTGAACTGTGGTGTAGGTTGGCAGCTGCAGCTCCAATTCAACCTCTAGCCTGGGAACTTCCATATGCCACAGGTGTGGCCCTAAAAAAAAGAGAGAGAGAGAGAAAGAAAGAAAAAGAAAGGAATGGTTATGGAATGGCTGGCGTACTCAGAATATAAATTGCAATTAAGAGCCTCCCTCTCCAGGAAAGCTAGGGAAGCAAGCAATAGGAGGGTTGCATTCTGCAGATGCCACTCAGAAGGGTCTACGCTCTGGGGCTTTACTACCTCCAAGGGGCAGACAAAGTTTCCAAGAGAAAGAGAATTTTCAAAAGGAATTTCCTTTTGAGGCACTGCACCAAATCTTTATGTCTTTAGGATTCGGGATAGAATCATCTTTAAAAGTAGGATCAGAGTTCCTGCTGTGGCACAGTGGGTTAAGAATTCAACTTCAGCAGTTCGGGTTGCTTCAGAGGCATGGGTTCAATCCTTGGCCCAGGACAATGAGTTAAAGGATCCAGCATTGCTGCAACTGTGGCATAGATTGCAGCTATGGCTCAGATTCAGTCCCTGGCCCAGGAACTTCCATGTGCCGTGGGTATGGCCATAACACTTTTTTAAAAACATGGGATCAATACTCATATTTATTCTCAGAGCTATGGGTTTCTTCCTCTATCATATACTATGTATCATAAATATGTTATACAAACACACCATGTATATATACACACACGTAAACAATGTGTATGTACTTACTATACAGGGTTGTTGAGAAGATTAAATAATATCATGTACATATGGCTTTTTTTAAAACATTAATAGAGTTGTCTACGAGTTTGGTTTTTGTTTGTTTTAATAGGTTTTACTTAACAACCAGGCCAATTGATTTATTTCTAAAAATATTACATTTAAAACAGCCTAAAGGATCCCTGATATAGAGAAGTTTTCATTTAGCTACTGAAGACATGAGGATGGTGCCATAACATAGGAGTTAGCATTTTATTTTATTTATTTTTTATGGACTCACCCATAGCACATGGAAGTTCCTGGGCTAGGGGTCCAATTGGAGCTGCAGCTTCAGGCTTAGACGCCACAGCCTCGGCAACACGGGATCCAAGCTTCATCTGCAACCTACCTTGCAGCTTGTAGCATGCTAGATACTTAACCCACTGAGCGAGGCCAGGGATTGAACCCGCATCCTCACAGACGATATCTGGCTCTTAACCCTCTGAGACACAACGGGAACTCCTGGAGCTCCTGGAGTTAGCATTTTAGAAGAACAGATTTCTACTGGGACGGGAAGAGAAGCCTGCACAAAAACCCAGAGGCCAAAGCAAAAACTGATACAAATCTTCCTATTAGAGCAGAGCGGCAGAGGGGGAGCTGAGGGAAATAAGTGTTCATCAGAGCATCAGAATTCTCTCCTGATTCCATGAGGAAGTGGCTTCTAGACCAGCCGAGAGGCTGGCACAGAGAAGGAACCCATGGAAGCACTAGAAGTGAAAATGAGCCAGATGGTTATGGCTGAAGGAGTTGGATGAAGAAGTGCTGGGAGACCGGCAAGAATTCCCAGCTGTGTGGACCGTCAGCGGCCCTGGCCCTGGAATGATTCAGAAAAGAAACAAAAGGAACGCTGGTGAAAGACATTTAGGAAGTGGGTCAAGAGGACTTCACGTGGGGGTGACAGGATTTGGTGAAGCTTGTGATATTTCAAGAGTGCACAGACCTGCGGAGGTGGAGGCCACAGTTAGAAGCTGGAATTGGAATGAAAATCTTTTTTTGGAGGTATACTAATCAGCTCCAAATTTAGTCCTTTTTTTAACATTAAAATTTTTTATTAAAGTATAAAGATTTACAATGTTATGCCAAAATAGTATTTTGTATGTATCCACAGAATTCCACGTCTGGTTTTTTTTTTTAATGGCCACACCCATGGCACACCAGGGATTGCATCTGAGCCATAGCTGCGACAGCTGTGGCAACCCTAGATCCTTTAAAACCACTGTGCCAGGCCAGGGATCGAACCTGTACCTCCACAGTGACCTAAGCTGCTGCAGTTGGATTCTTAACCCACTGTGACACAGCAGGAAGCAAATTTAGTCTTAAAGGCCATCTTCATAGGGGACTGAAAGCAGAAATCCCTTATTGGTTGGAGGTAACTCACAAGTGTCCTCTGTGTCAATTGTGACTCTCCATGCCAGGTTTCTGAGCTTAACTAGGAATGTATCTTGGGTCCCGGGCTGATGATTCTCCAGTGGTTCTTCTTTTGGCTTCAAAAGGAATGGCTGGGAGGAGGTAACGTTTGAAGAAAGGGAGACCCAGAGTGTCCCAGCCCTGTGCTGACAGTGCTTAAATCTTTAGACCCGTTGAGTGAGAGCGAGATTCCTACTGGATTGAGTTGCTGGCTGCTGGCTGCCGGCTGAGAATTCCTGGCCTTTATGCAGACCCGCAGGCCGAGTGTTCTGGCCCGTTTTGATCTGGGTTCAGGAAATGCTGCTCATTCTCTGGACTGAGGAACAGACTGGGGATTTTCCTGGCTTTAATGTCTCTTAGGATAATTTGTGGCATTTCATGCTTTGAGCAGGCAGTGGCAGTGACAGAGTAAGAAGAGAGGCCTGGGTGCTCTCTGCTTGGTGTCGTTTGTCTGCTTAACCACCTCAAAAGGGAGACCTGACTGGTATAGAATTAGGGATTTTTTGTTCGTTTTTGTTTGCTTGGCTTATTTTTCCTTTTTCAGCCACCTCCATGGCATATGGAACTTCCTGGCTCAGGGACTGAATCTGAGCCAGAGCCTTGAGCTAGGCCACCGCAGCTGCAGATCTTTGAACCCACTGCCCCAGGCTGGGGATCAAACTGGCACAGCCACAGAGACAAACTGTATCATTAACCCACTGCACCCCCACAAGAATTCCAGAATTAGGTTTTACTGACCTACTAGGAGACAGCTGCATAGATGAGAATCCTTGAACTTATTCTAGTCGGTATTATCATTTCCACCTACTGTTTCGGAATGGCCAGGCAATTTGTTAGGGGTCTTCATACAGGATCTCACTCCTTAAGGACAATTCTGCAGAGAACATTGTGGCTCTAAATTACAAATGGGCAAAGCATGCCCCAAAGGGCTACAGAGGCCTCCCATCTGAGAGGGTTTTCCACCCCAGTTCTCTCTGGCTCTTCGTCCAAGGTCATGCTTAAGAGTCAGTTTTCAGGAGTTTCCATCATGGCTCAGTGGAAACGAATCTGACTAGTATCCATGAGGATAAATGTTCGATCTCTGCCTCGCTCAGTGGGTTAAGCATCCAACTAAATCTGTTTTTTAAATGACCAAAGATGCATTGGACTGTCTTATATGGAGGTGAGCTTCGTGTTATGCAAGGTATTTAAGCCAATCTGGAGAAGCACCTCGCCGGGGTGTTTGTGGAGGACACTGTTGCATCTGATGAGTGGCTACCATAAATAGATGCGACCACTCTAAATACCGTAAATACCCTAAAATACTCAAACGACTTGACAATGCCTCGATTCTGCGAGTCCTTAGAGCAGTGAGCATGCATAGGCTTACAGAGTGACCAGGAAAGAATTGACTGAAGTTGAGGCATAAAGAGCAGGTGTAGGACGGAAGAAGGGAGGAGGACGGAGCTCCAGGCAGAGGGAATTGGAGGAGATGAATGAATGGTCTGGGGCTTTTTCTGGTGTCTCTATGGCAAGGAGAAACTGCATCCTCTCCAACCACGTTCCCGCCTCAAAGATTTCACCCTTGTTTTTTCTTCCTTGGCGTGATTTTCCCCAGATCTCTGCAGGCTTCACCAATCACCTCATTCGCGTTTGTGCTTGAGACTTTTACGACTTTCTAATGATTCTGCAGAAGAGAACACCCCACCTCCGTTCCGCCTGCCACTCTGTCTTCACCTGCTTTATTTTCCCTACACCCCGTAGAACCACCTGATGCTGAAGTTTGAACTCCCTGTTTGCCTCCTGCCCGAGGGTGAAAGATCCATGAAAGTAGAGCTTTGCCTCTTTTTATCACCTGTGTCCCCAGCACCCAGCACAGTGCCAGAAAGTAGGCAGCCAAAAATAGAGAAGTTGCTTCCAAATCAACAAACCAAGGAAAAGCAAATAAGGAGCTGGCAAGGCTTAATGTCCAAATCCGTGTGTGTCAATAACAATGATCACCATATGTTTTTCCTCTCTATGGAGTTCTAAGATCTTTATTATGCTGAATACAGTTGAACTAAGGCTTAGATAAATCTTCCATTTATTATTTTATTTTTTTGTCCTTTTCAGGCTGCACCTACAGCATACAGAGGTTCCCAGGCTAGGGGTCCAATCGGAGCTGCAGCTGCTGGCTTACATCACGGCCACAGGAATGCCAGATCTGAGCCACGTCTGTTCAAGGTGACGCCGGATCCTTAACCTACTGAGCGAGGCCAGAGGGGATCGAATCTGTGTCCTCATGGATACTAGTCAGATTCGTTTCCTCTGAGCCATGAAGGTTACTTCATCTTCCATTTGTTATTAATAATTTTGCCTTTAAATTTGATTTCAAGTTTTACTTTGGGAATTGCACATCAAGTTCTAAAGATACATTTAACAACGCATGCATTTCTTTTTTTCATTGTACTTTCGGGTTTACAGAGTGGACAAGTTCATTATCACCTTCCATTTGAGCTGTGGCAGTGTACGATGAAAAAAAAAATGGACTTCAGAGTCAGAAAAATGTGGTTTCCAGTCCCAGCTCTAACATTTGCTCTTCATGAAGCGTTAATGCTTTAAGGCCTCAGTTTTCTCATCTGCAAAATGGGGGTATACACACTGTTCTCAGGGCCCCAGAAACGGCCAGGCAGTGAGTAAATGGCAGCTGCTGTTAGCGTTGTTGCTTTTATTACGATTACCTTTGATCCACTGGGTGACAGTGAATGAAGAGCAGATATCAGCTCCCTCTGGGAAAGAGAGGAAGATGAAAGGAGGCGAAGGTGCTTGAAGACTGTGCGACTGCCTCTGTGGGAAAATCCACGCAAACCACGTCAGGGCAGAGAAGGCATCTGAAGACAAAACAGCACAGTTAAAGAACAGAGTTAGGGAGTTCCTGTCGTGGCTCAGTGGTTAACAAACCGGACTAGCATCCATAAGGACGCAGGTTCGATCCCTGGCCTCAATCAGTGGATTAAGGATCCAGCGTTGCCATCAGCTATGTGGTGTAGGTCAAAGATGCGGCTCGGATCCAGCATTCCTGTGGCTGTGGTGCAGGCCAGGGCTACAGCTCCGACTCGATCCCTGGCCTGGGAACATCCATATGCCATGGGCGTGGCCCTAAAAGGACCAAAAAGAAAAGAAAAAGTTAAGTGCTAATATTGGCTCTCCCAAGTTTATCTTCTTAGTATCTTCATTTGAATTAGAACATTAGTTCCGAACTTGCTTGATCACTAGACTCACCAGTGGGAACTGAAAAAAAAAAAAAAGGTACAGATTTCCGGAACTAACCCATCAATCCGGGTTGGAGCTCCAACATATCTGTGTGTGTAGAATTCCCTTCGCGTGGATAATCCTCAGTAAGGCGTGGAAACCTCTGGAAAAGATGATTTCCAAGAGCAGAAGCCCAGGGCTTTCTGAGTTACTGTGGTGTTTCTGAGCCTGTTTTGAAGAAGTGACCATTTTCAAGGAGAAGACATTTTCTTATCTATTGGAAAATTTCCCCATCCTTTTCAGTCTCTGTGGAGAAGTGACGCTCAGGCTGAGGGTTATTCTGAAACCCCCTTAGAACTTGTCAAAGCACGTTAAGAGGTGGATGAGGGAAGAGGGCCTTAGAGGCTGGTGCTTTCATTAATACCTGCACAAATGCCATGGACTGGAAGGCGCTAAAGTCACGGGAACTCTCCCCTAAGCGGTATTTCCAGGCTTTGGCTCTGCTCCTTGTTAAGATCTCGGAGGGAGAACCACCTCGGTTGCAATGGGGACGGTAACATCCAGGAACGCCGTGCGCTTTTCAGGCGGAGGCTTGTTCTCCACTCAGATCTGTGAAGAACAGAGATAAGCGGGCTCGGGGCTGGGTGAGAGAAACGGCCTTCAGACAGGCGGGGAAACCGTGCTGGGGTCAGACTCTGGGAGGCGACAGTGCAGATGCTGCAGTGGGGGGTGTGGGATCGGTACTGAGTTTACTCATGTCAAAAGCAGCTCCGTCCAGGAAGTCCTGTTTACATTCAAGGGAGGAGAGCAGACTGACCACAGGAAAGAGGATCTTGGAGCTTCTGAGCCCTCTGGAGGGGATAAACATCGCTGCATTACTTTTCAGGAAAAAGAATGGGCTCAAAGGCAGACCTAGTAGATACTCTCGCAGCCGCCCTCCGTGCAGACTTTCCCAGAGGGCAACGTACTGTGTCCAGGGTTAGGATCATTCCGATGAAGATTAGCAGATCTTCCGGGAAGCTCGTTTTCATTGTAGAGCCATTTGCAAATCAGAAAGAAAACAGGAAATTCGAAGCCATGTCATAGCATCACAACAGACTGAGATTCCACACTGGGTTTTAAAAGTCACTGTGTTCTACTTGTAAAGACAATTTTATAAGAAGGAAATTTATCTTAAGACGCATTCCTAATTTTAATAGCATGTGCACAGACTTTTATTTTTTATTGATTTATTTTTTTAGGGCCGCACCTGCAGCCTATGGATATCCTCAGGCTAGGGGGTGAGTCAGAGATATGACTGCCAGCCTACACCACAGCCACAGCAATTCGGGATCTGAGCCACATCTGCGACCTACACCACAGTTCATGGCAAGGCCAGGGATTGAACTCACAACCTCATGGTTACTAGTTGGATTTGTTTCCACTGTGCCATAATGGGAACTCCCAGACATTTTTTTTTTATTATTTTTTTATTTTATTTTTTTCTTAATGGATCCCAGACATTTTTTTATTTATTTTATTTTTATTTTTTTCTTAATGGATTTTATTTCTATTATAGGTGTACATAAATCATCACAAGTCAATTTTACAGATTTTGTATCCCAAACCCACAGTGCATCCCCCCACCCCCCAGATTGTCTTATTTGAAAAACCAAGGTTTTCCAAAGTCTGTGAGTCGTTGTCTGTTCTACAAAGAGACAT
>PVHT021183523.1:16638373-16683697 GCA_004024745.2 Catagonus wagneri
TTTTTTTATTTATTTTATTTTTATTTTTTTCTTAATGGATTTTATTTCTATTATAGGTGTACATAAATCATCACAAGTCAATTTTACAGATTTTGTATCCCAAACCCACAGTGCATCCCCCCACCCCCCAGATTGTCTTATTTGAAAAACCAAGGTTTTCCAAAGTCTGTGAGTCGTTGTCTGTTCTACAAAGAGACATTTTTTTTTAATAGTTTGAATTGTTACAGCAAGTTGAAAGATACCAAAATAATTCTCAAGAAGGTCGATGAGTAAAACTAAATGTCTACACAAACATAGTTTAAGAGTTCCTGTTGTGGCCCAGCAGGTTAAGGATCTGAGGTTGTGTCTGTGAGGAAGCGGGTTTGATCCCTGGTCTTGCCCAGTGGGTTAAGGATCCCGAGTTGCTGCAAGTTACAGTGTAGATTGCAGGTGCTGCCTGGGTTTGGTGTTGCTGTGGCTGTGGTGTAGGTCGGCAGCTGCAGCTCCAACTCCAACTCCAACTTGACAGCCAGCCTGGGAAACTCCACATGCTGCAGGTGCAGCTATATAAAGAAAAGAAAAACAAGACATAGTTTATAGTTCTAAGAGGACAAGTATTAGTGTTTTCTGCAATAAACATTAATTAGTTGGAGTTTCACATCGTAAACTTTCTCCATTTTAGTATTTTGCATAAATAATCTTTGGGATATTTAAAACAAGTCTTGCAATATTGTGGGGAAAATCCTTTGCCCTTTTTAGAAAACAGATACAGAATTTTAATGTTATAACATTAAATATATATGTAAATATATACATAAAAACACACTTGCAGATTTTATATTTTAAAGAGTCCTGTAGATAATCACTAATCGTTCCCTTATTTGACTAAGATGACAGTCAAATGTCATCCGCTGTTGACTGACAACTTGTCTTCTCAATGTAGCTGCAGAAAAAATTCTTCTGTTCTTTGAAGGCTTTTCATTAGCTGTTAATGGAGCCCAGAGCTTCTGCTCCGGTTATGCATTTCAGCCAAGAATGAGCCAAAGATTCTGGCAGTGATGAAGGGTGAGTCGGTGACTCAATCCAGAAATCACAGACTCCACAAGAACCGACTGGGCGCATGTTAAGTATGTGATGAGCTCTGTGCCAGAGGGTGTGACTAAGGCCTTGAGGAATAAAAGCAGCAGTTCCTGCCCTTGAGAAGCTTACAGCCAGTGACCCAGGCGTGATGCAATATCGGAAACTAGGAATGTTCCCCGGAGTCCGCTGTCTGGCTTGCCTGGAGTGGGAAGCAGACACGTCTAGAATGCCAGCCAGTCAACAAGGTTGGGGACAGTGGGCATGCATGCAGGTTAAGAACAAAGAGCCCACGCTGTGTGCCTAGGCTGAGAGCAAAGAGAATTCGTTAGATGACTTTTTCCCAGCAGTCTGCAAGCCCTGCCTCGTTCAGCTCTCAAATACATGCGTGCCTGTAGAACGGTGTCAGACACAGACTGACTCACTCTGGAGAGCCGGGACCGTGGCTTTGATTGTCTAGACAGTTGCCAAGCCTCATCTGGGTCTTCTTGCTTCTATTCTTGTCCCGTTATAGTCCGTTCTCCACACAGCCGTCCTTGGCCTTGGACAAGGAGGAGTGTGGGAATGGAGGAGACGTACAAGTCCTGAGCTTGGCCCGTGAAACTCTCAGGTGGCCCGAGACCACGGTGCTGAGACCAGACTGATCTGTTGCCTTTCTCCTCTAAACAGCAAAGTCGTAGAGAGGAAGCCCCACAAAGAGGGGCCTTAGCGGGAGTCCGTAAACAAACTCTTCTTTTTCTCTAAAGAAGTTCGTTAAGAATTCCTTTTTATTTTTGGCTGTGCTCACGGCATGCAGAAGTTCCCAGGCCAGGGACTGAACCTGCACTACAGCAGTGACCTCAGCAGCAGTAGTGACAACACCAGATCCTTATTGACTAGGCCACCAGGGAACTCCCCTTCATTAGAAATTCTTAAAGGCTAATGTGTCTGGCATCCATGTGTTCCTGTCATTGGCTTTAAGTGCCAAAATGTCCATCATCTTCTCTCTCTGCCCCCACCCCTGGCAAGGTCTCACCACCGTCGTGTGCTTTCATTCCAGTTGCCGTGAGCCCTCCTGCAGCTCCAGAGTTCACTGTCGATATTGAGATCAATTTGGAAAATGCTTCCTTCCTGGAGCCTATCAGAGCTTATCTGAACAGCCTCAGTTTTCCAGTTCAAGGAAATGACACCGACCCAGCAACCAGCATTTTGAATATCAAGGTGACAGCAGGTGAGTAAAAGACCCATTGCTTTAAATACGAGGAGGCTCGGATCTAAAAGGAGAAAGGCCCTCTGAGCTCTACCATCAGAGCAAATTCTACTCCACGAACAAGTGGTCCAACTGGCCTGATATGTAATTTCATGATTTCATAGTCTTTCAGGGCCCAAGTCGCTATTGCTAAACTCTGCAACCAGTATCCTTATTTTGATTGATTGATTGATTGATTGATTTTTTTAGGGTCTCATGTGTGGCATATGGAAGTTCCCGGGCTAGGGGTCTAATCAGAGCCGCAGCTGCTAGCCCATACCACAGTCACAGCAATGCAGGATCCGAGCCGCGTTTTTGACCTACACCACATGATCTCAAGGCAATGTCGGATCCCTTAACCCACTGAGGAAGGCCAGGGATCAAACTCACACCTTCGTGGATACTAGCTGGGTTCGTTACCACTGAGCCACAAGGGGAACTCCCAGTGACCTTATTTTTAATGGTGACCAATTTTTTGCTTGGTGGTTTGTGTGTTCTGCCATCACAAAGTGGTCCCAAGATAGACCCGTGACAAACTACGGGGTCTTCTTAACCTGGGCAGTCAGTGGCTATAGCAAGGACTAGTTCTGATATTAACAAGTACCAGGTTCCCCTTTTTCGGCATCACAGATCAAGAAATAGGAAACAGTCACATGCCTGGATCAGAAGCAAGTCATTAAGCAGAACTTGCCAGGCAGTAGGGCTGGACTTCCTGGTCACAGGCTCCCTTTCAAGGTCATGTTAGCTGTCTTGTGTCTCCAGACCATGATCTATCTGTATCCCGTAGAAGCTGTGAGATGGGACTGCCCCCTGTCCTAGAAAGGTTACTGCTTTGTAAGCTGGAAAAGCGCTAAGAGAGGTTGGGCTTTATTATTCTGAAATGGAGGTAGGAATAAAATTCTTGGTTTTCATTTTTTTTTTTTTCAAATTCTCCTATTTTAAAGTCTATCACAAGGAATTCCCCTTGTGGCTCAGTGGTAACAATCCCGACTGGTATCCATGAAGACTTGGGTTTGATCCCTGGCCTCACTCAGAGGGTTAAAGATCTGGCGTTGTCATGAGCTGTGGTATACGTCACAGAGGCGGCTCGGATCCTGTGTTGCTGTGGCTGTGGTGTAGGCCGGTAGCTGCAGCTTCGATTTGACCTCTAGCCTGGGAACCTCCATATGCCGTAAGCACGGCCCTAAAAATACAACAACAAAAAAAGTATCACAATGTCAGTCTGTGCATCTTAATTTTTAGTTCTGAATACATGCTCCTTGAATGTGAACTAGCTATATTTGGATGCCATTTCCCACCAAATTCTACGTCATTGTTAATTTCCTTTCATTTTTGGTTCACTGATGGATGCCTATGTGAGTCCTCCAGCAGCTGAAAGCTTATTCCACTGTCCTGAAATACGTTTGCAAATGGGACTCCTCTGAAGGGCGTCTCACAAAACTAGTTACATTGGAGCAACATAGAAACACCCATCTGCATTCTCGCTCATCACAGATCTTCTGCCTCTAAAATTATTTCTCCTACTTATGGGGGAAAATTAAGTGATAGATTTTTTTAGTCAAATCTGTTTTGCTTCCCCCAATTTTTTTTTTTTTTTTGCTTTTTTTAGGGCTGCACACACGGTATATGGAAGTTCCCAGGCTAGAGGTGGAGTTGAAGCTGCAGCTGCCAGCCTACACCACAGCCATGGCAATGCCAGATCTGAGCTGCATCTGGAACCCACACCGCGGCTCACGGCAATGCCGGATCCTTAACCCACTGAGTGAGGCCAGGGATCAAACCCGCATCCTCATGGATCCTAGTCGGGTTCGTTAATCACTGAGCCATGGTGGGAACTCCAGTAGGAGAGATTTTGACAAAGGAGGTCTTACTGGTTTCCTTCGAATTTTACCACCAGCAAATGTTCAGTGTGCTCGCCAGCAGCCCAAGCTCCTCTGTTCCTTCTGCTTCTGCTCCACCCCCACTTACTGCTGGAGCTCAGGACAGAGCAGCGTCCAAGGATTTCCCGGGGTAGATTGTCCCTCTTACTTTGGGAACAATGATTTGATGGCTTTCCATTTGTCAGTCACTCTGGGCCTTTGCCTAAGTGCCCACCTGCGGACCAAACAGCTCCCGGCGAGATGGCTTTGGTCCAGTTTAAGAAATAAATTCAAAGCCCTCTGTTTTCAGAGCAGTTTCCAGTATCTTCCATGAGATCAAAGCCCATTTCGGCTGTTCACGTTTGTCTTGAAATATAAAAGGCACCATTTTAATTGTACTGTGTATTTGTTATCGCGGTATAACACATCACCTCCAAACTTAGCATCTTAATGCAACAGGTATTTATTACGTCACACAGTTTCTGAGAGCCAGAAATTCTGGAGGAGCTTAGCTGGGTGGCTGTAGCTTGGAATGTCTTGTGAGGCTGTAGTCAAGCTGTCAGCCGGAGTTGCAAACATCTGCAGGCTCAACTGGGGCTGGAAAACCCATTTCCAAGCTCTCCTGCGTGGTTGTTGGGAGGCTTCAGTGAGTTAGGATTTCCTACGAGTGTAAAGACTTGTAATCGCTGAATGCAAAGGCGGTGACCATCTTCTCTCTCCTCACTGTTCTGGTTGATGCCAGTCTGCAGACCTACTGGAAATGAAGTCTGGTGCTCCTGCGAGACAGGCTACAGGTGGCCTCCAGAACGGTGCCTCCCCCATCTCACTTGTCAAGAGCATGATGGTGCCCCTGCCGGATGTCCTTGCAGTTGCCTTAAGGAACTGCCTCCCCAGGGACCCTTCTGCCAGCTCCAGGGAGGTAAGCATCTGCTCACTGAATGTCTGTTTGTTGAGTGGCTATTTGATATCAACTCAAGCAAATGTTCCTCTGCCCTGTGTGTACTCAAAGGCTAACAAGAGATTTCTAAATATCACCCTGTGTTCTTCAGCTGCTGTTACCCTGAGAATGTCCGTCAGGCTCAATGTGGGCTTTCAAGAAGACCTCAGGAACTCTTCCTCGGCCCTCTATCGGTCCTACAAGACGGACTTGGAGACGGCGGTAAGTTTTGATCCCAGGAGCCTCTTAACCAACCAACTCTTTGGGCTCAACTGAATCTATTGGATTTACGGTGGGTAGTTCGCTTAATTCTCTCAGAATTTATGAATGGATGTTGAAAGTATTTCTGTACAACTGGGATGATGAATTAGGAAGAGCTCAAAGCAGACAGTGCTCCGGGAATGATCTGACATCATCTTGACCCACAGGTGGAACTTATTCCCAGGACAGAATTGATTCAGATAAAATTTGATGGCATCGGGAGTTCTCGTTGTGGCTCAGCGGTAATGAACTGAACTGACTAGTATCCACGAGGATGCAGGTTCGATCCTCGGCCTCACTCAGTGGGTTAAGGATCTGGCATTGCCATGAGCTGTGGTGTACATAGGTTGGCAGCTGCAGCTCCGATTCAACCCCCAGTTTAGGAACTTCCCAATGCTACACATGTGACCCTAAAAAACAAACAAACAAACAAAAAAAGGTAAAAATTTGGTGGCATCAACCCAGTGAAGCCTGAGGCCCCAAAAACTTGTCTAGAATTGGAGTTCCCTTCGTGGCTCAGTGGTTAACGAATCCGACTAAGAACCATGAGGTTGCGGGTTCGATCCCTGGCCTTGCTCAGTGGGTTAAGGATCCGGCGTTGCCGTGAGCTGTGGTGAAGGTTGCAGACACGGCCTGGATCCCGCGTTGCTGTGGCTGTGGCGAAGGCCGGCGGCTACAGCTCCTGTTAGACCCCTAGCCTGGGAACCTCCACGTGCCACGGGTGTGGCTCTACATAAAGGCAAAAAGACAAAAAAAAAAAAAAACTTGTCTAGAATCATCAGATGGTGCATTTCTATTCGTCTTCACATACCACGTGGGTGAAACTCCAAATATCTTTTGGGCACGCCAGCCCAAGTCTGGCACAGAGGGTTCCAAACCACTCTCTACTGGAGGTCCCAAGGCATTCACCCTGAAGGCAGATTTAAATTTCCTTGTGTGAAAATAGAGAATATTGCCCCCTGTGCAAATCGTGTGCCAGATATTCTAAGCTCTTTACACTGGATTAATTCATCTAAACCTAAATGCTTTACGTGAGTCAACTTGCTTGGAGTAGAGCTAGTGTACCACTGGTGTGGTACAATTTACTACAGGTGGGCTGAGGTAGTGTCTTCCCTGAGCTTTCTAGGAGCCCAAACCCCTGCCTTGAGCCAGGAGTAGCCTCGCACTTATACCAACATGGCCAACCAAATATTACCATTGCTCCTGGGCGCCATGATGACGCGCTGCTACGAAAGTGCTCTGGGACATCTGATGCGTATGCATCTCTGTGCGTAATCGGCACCTTATAGTTCTGGGCCGCTTGAGAATCTCTCTCCTGCACACACTCCTCATACTGAGTTACTTTTGAGGAAAAAGGAGAGTTACATAGTACTCTTTGGATCCCACCTAACACAGGGCTTTGCACCATCTCTGCCTGCAAACATAACTTGATTCAAATGAAATCCCTGGTGGGGTTGGTATTCAGGGAAACAAAGTGGAGGAAAAACATCAGCCAAAAGCCGCATTGGCTTAACCAAAGCTGCGATATGTTAAGCAAGGGATCGTGAGGGATCCGGCAGTGTGGCAGCCGCGGGAACGCACTTCATAGATTTCCAGCTACAGGGAATGTAATCGACAAGGGTCCCGAGGCTGCCCCTGTAACCCATGGCAGTGTTTGCTGCCCGCCACCAGTGAATGAGCGGGGCAGGTCTGTCTAGCAGAAATGGAACTCCTTTGAAGGCTGTACGGAACCTCCCTAGGCTCCATCTAGGAGGATTTCATCCAATTCACCCTCTCGTTTAATTTCACTCAGGTCTGACGGCTCTCCTGCCTTCCTCGCTGCTTTCCTCTCCCCCTCCACATCCCAGGCATCTCCCTAAGCAAATTTTTTGCACATTTAACCTGGCGTTTGCTTCCCAGAAAACCCAGAATGACCTAGGTAGATAGGAATTATTTCTCCGAAGATCAGTCAGTTCCAGCACTAACAAAACATGTAGGAGACCATTTTACCCAAGGTGATCAGAGTCAGTTGCTCTCGTTTCAAACTGTTTGACACAGCTCTCGGAGGACCTTGAACTGTGACACTTGTCTGGCTTTGTTTTCCAGTTCTGGAAGGGTTACAGTATTTTACCAGGCTTCAAACTGGTGACCGTGACGGGGTTCAGGTAAGAATGCTGTAACTGGATCATTTTTATCCAGTGGCAGAAACCAACATGCTAGTGAAAAAGCAAAAGTCCCTTTGAGAGGCACGATTTGAGACATGCTATGGGGGAAGTTGGAAGAGGTGAAGACAATGCCTGGAAAATATCGAGAACAGTAGCTCACTCCTTAGAGATATACCTACTTAGAAGGAAGATGAGAGAAAGACTTTTGTTCACTCTGTGCATGCAAAAATTTTGCAAAGACAAGGGATAATGTTTGCCATCCAGGGAGGTCAGAAATATCAAAATGAAATAACATCATGCAATGATGCCTTTATTCAAAAAGGGGGGGTGGGGGTTGTCGTTCAGCAGGTTAAGAACCTGACTAGTACCCGTGAGGATGTGGGTTTGATCCCTGGCCTTGCTCAGTGGGTGAAGGATCCAGCATTGCTGCAAGCTGAAGCATAGGTTGCAGATGCAACTCGGATCCTGCATTGCTGAGACTGTGGCGTAGGCCGGCAGATGCAGCTCTGATCTGACCCCGAGCCCGGGAACTTCCATATGCCACAGGTGTAGCTGTAAAAAAAAAAAAAAGAAGTTGGCCAGCCAGGCTTGACCACAGTGTTGCGTTCTGCGGTCAAATGCACAGAGCGCAACACTCCCTTGGGATGAGGCGCCCTGGCAGCCTTGAGTGGGTGCATGCAGTGTTGCAAAAAGTTAGTTGCCAATTTAAAAAACTAAGGTTTATAGAGACATTCAGGATTTTGGCATCACCAGACATTCAGCAAACCTGATAACCCCGGGTCAGCATGGCTGTGTGACAACAGTCTCTGTATTGTGGCTGCAACCCTCTGACCAGCTTCTGGGACTCAGTTCACTCCCCACCGGCCACCCCCACCTATTCCAGCCACTCATGTTTCCTATTCACAGACATCTGAGTGTTTGAGCCCTGCCTGAGGCTTTCAGCCAGAGCTTAGAAATGGGTGGATTTCAGTGAACCCTGGAAGATCAAGGTCCCCAGGCTTTTTCTTCTCTTATGCAAGTAAACCATGAGGATCTAGACTCTTCCAGATCTCGTACTGCTTTACTGAACTGAGCGGTCTCCACGCAGGCCCGGAAGTGTGGTTGTGGCTTATGAAGTCACGTCGACAGCAGCGCCACCCGAATTAATGCGTAAAGCGAATGAGCAAGTAACCCAGAGCCTCAATCAGACCTACAGGTTGGACAGCAGTTCCTTCCACATTACTTACAGTAGTAAGTAGAACAGCGCTACGTTTTCCCTATAGATACATTCTACTTAGATACAGCGATGGTATCTGTGGTTATGCTTAAACGTCACCTTACGACATCCTCCTTGGAGACAGACTCACCAGCTTCTGGCATAGAGCTTTAGTGCCACGTCCCCATCTCGGGCCAGTGCAGATCCTCCTAACACAGCTAATGTCACTGCAGTGGTTGCATGGGGGATCCCAGGACACAGAGATGTTACAAGGGGGCCACAGAGCCATCTGGTTGAGAGATTTTTTTATTAACAGAACCCAAAATATCCAAAAACTAACATCATGGTGTGTGGGGAGGGAGCTATTCATGAAATGCGTTGACATTGACTAGGGGGCCACTGTTATTTCAGTGCATTAGGTCTCAAAGGGTGGCCCCCAGACCAGCTGCAGTGGCACCATCTGGGAACTTGTTAGAAATGCAGATTCTTGGGGCCATTCCAGGCCAAACCTGGGCCAATCTGAATTTCAGCAGGCTCTCCAGGTGATTCTGATGCATAGAAAATTTGAGAACCACTGTTTTGGATCATATATAGCTGTGGTAAGGGTCCTGGCATTTTAAATGTTCTCTCTCATTTTACAAATGAGGAACAGAAAAAAAATTTAAAAATGGGGAACAGAGTCGATCTCTGTTTTGTATTAGGTGGTTGGACTTACTGCTCCTCAGGGGAATAGGAAGGGGGGCCAATGGGCGGATATTTGGTGGGCAGGGTCCGTGGTTCTGAAGTAAAGGTGATTTCTTTTTTTTTTTAATTTTTTAAAAAATTGTAGTTGATTTACAGTGTTCTATCAATATCTACTGTACAGCAAAGTGACCCAGTCATACACATGTATACACTTTTTTTCTCATATTATATTCCATCATATTCTATCACAAGTGATTAGATATAGTTCCCTGTGCTACATAGCAGGGCCTGATTCCGCTTTGAAACAACATGATGGGAGTTCCCATTGTGGAGCAGTGGAAACGAATCCTACTAGTATCCATAAGGATGTGGGTTCGATCCCTGGCCTCGCCCGGTGGGCTGGGGATCTGGCATTGCCGTGAGCTGTGGTGTAGGTCACAGACGCGGCTCGGATCCCCCATTGCTACGGCTGTGGTGTAGGCCTGCAGCTACAGCTCTGATTCGACCCCTAGCTTGGGAACTTCCATATGCCACAATTGTGGCCCTAAAGCAAAAAATAAAAATAAAAGGAGAGAGAGAGAAAAGAAACAACACGATGCTGTTGTGTCTTGGGCTCAGCTCAGGAGGAGCAGCCCTTCTCGGGAGCGAGGCCATCCTTACAACAAGGTCATCTTCCTTCTTAAATTCTCTGCCGGTCTTTCTGGACATCAGATCCTTTTGAAAGATAAAATATTGAAAGGGATATGCACAGTGGTAAGAAAGTGCTGGAACATAAGCAAAATAAAAAGTCAGAATGAATAACGCAGACATGATATAGGTGAAAACTGGAAAAAAATTTTAACTCAATGACTTTTATTTTATTTATAGTTATTTGTACAATGATCATCACAACCCAGTTTTACAGTATTTCCATCCGAAACCCCAGCCCATCCTAACCCCTGCCAACCTGTCTCCTTTGGTAACCATAAGTTTTTCAAAGTCTGTGAGTCAGTATCTATTCTGCAATGAAGATCATCGCATCCATTTTTTTAGATTCCACATGTAAGTGATAGCATATGATGTTTGTGTCTTACTGTCCGACTAACTTCACTTAGAATAATAATTCCTAGGTCCATCCATGTTGCAAATGCCAATATTTCATTCCTTTTTATGGCTGAGTAATATTCCTTTCCGCGTATATTCCATTGTGTATATGTACCACGTCTTTATCCACTCCTCTGTCTATGGGCACTTAGGTTGCCTCCGTGTGTTGGCTGCTGTGTATTGTGCTTCAGTGAACACTGGAGTACATGTATCTTTTCGAGTCATGGTTTTCTCTGGTTAGATGCCCAGGAGTGGGATTGCTGGATTAAAGGACACTGGAACATTAAAAAGCGGAGGAATAGGTGGCCTCAAAGTGCAGACTCACCCAGAAGCAATGCCAGCCATACCACCCCTTCTGACCCCTAATACCACCCCAGCAGCTAGCAGATGCTTTGGCAGAAAATTTTGTTTTCCTTTTTTTTTAAATTAAAGTATAGTTGATTTACAATGTTGTGCCAATTTCTGCAGTTACAATTTTGTCTTAATTTGTGGTTCTGAGGGCATAGGAAAATATTAGGCTCTAGCATACCTAAGCTTCACTCATAATTACTGTTTCCCCAAGATTTTTGTTGTGCTGAAGACAGTCAGCCATTTATAGGAGTAAGTATTCAGCAGTTTTCCTGAGCAGTTTTCCTGAGTCATTCCAAAAGCACAAAACTGCTCCGGTGTCCCTGGCTTACTCTTCCAGAAAGCCATGAAGTCGTCGTGAATGGCACTCGTGCCCCCTCTTGCAGAAGATCTATATTTCCCTTTTTCTTTCAAAGACTAGTTTGTGGTTCCAGTTTGTGGCATAGCCTCAGATCAACAAACACGAGCTACAGTCACAGGCAACTCCACCCGGAGCTCAGACGCCAGCCAGCTTTCCACAGGCTTTGCGGGGTTTATCCCAAATACAAAGATCCAAAAACGTCAAGAAGCTGGGTGGTCTTTAAAAAAAATTTATAATTATACGGAGTTCCCGTCGTGGCACAGTGGTTAACGAATCCGACTAGGAACCATGAGGTTGCGGGTTCAATCCCTGGCCTTGCTCGGTGGGTTAAGGATCTGGTGTTGCTGTGAGCTGTGGTGTAGTTTGCAGACGCGGCTTGGATCCTGTGTTGCTGTGGCTGCGGAGTAGGCGAGTGGCTACAGCTTCAATTCAACCCCTAACCTGGGAACCTCCACATGCCTCCGGTGCGACCTTAAAATGACAAAAGGCAAAAAAATAAATAAATAAATTTATAATTATAGTGGATGGCAAGGGTGAGGCATGCAAGGGAGAGGAAGAGAAAAAGAAAAAAAAATCCCTAATGAATAAGTTGGTATCAGGAATTTATTTTGAAGTCCATCTTCATGAAACAGGAAAGGCACGTGGCAAGCTTCCGAATAATCCCTTTTATTTTGTTGCAGATCAGTGCTCTGGTGATGTTTGCTAAATCAGCCAGGTCCCTTAATTAGGACACGCTCTTCATTTTTTTTTTTTAATTGGAGCATAGTTGATTTACAATACTGTGTTAATCCTGGCTGTACAGCAGAGTGATTCATTTACACATTCATATTCTTTCTTAATATTCTTTTCCATTACAGTTTTCACAAGATATTGAATATAGTTCCCTGTGTTATACAGTAGGGCCTTGCGATGTATGCATTCTATATATAACAGCTGACATCTGCCAACCCCGGCCTCCCCCCCACCCCTCCCCCAGCCCCCTCCCCCTCGGCAACCAAAAGTCAGAACGCTCATTTCATTAATCATTCCCGTGACATTTAGGATCAATTCCATATAACCATATGATAGTGGCACTTCCCCTCATTGTCTCTATTAGTAGCTGTGGTAATGAAAAGAGGGACACCGTTATTGTATCTTTTCTGCGTTAAACCCAGTTACACGTTTTCCGTCTACGCACACCCTGTAAATTAGATATTATCTCCATTTTGCAGGTGATGCGGTGGAAGCTTAGAAATGGTAAATAATTTGCTCCAAGCCACATAAGCATAAGTTTATTATTAAAACTAGACTTTTGTTACTGTGTATAACAAAAGTCTGTGTACTCCCTGTCAGTTTATCACATGAAATAGTCACAGTTGGCCTCGCTTCCGCCTAGTTGAATGTGGTTTTCTGAAATATTATTTTATTCAGGATCCTAAAAAAAAAAGATAAGAAATGTTAAGATGCCTTGCTATTTTGATCAGAGCTTCATAATACTCCATGGTAATTCTATGGTAATTGAGCTCCGTGTTTACTGTAGGAAAAGGGTGTAGCCCAAGCATGAAACGCCATCCAAGAGGCCTCACAGGGCCTCCTTCCCCAGCTCCTCTGATTTTTTTTCAATCCATGGAACTCATGAAGGACAAAGCACAGCTTAAAGGGGAAAATCTGCACATTGTCTAAGCAAAGGACAACCATAGAAACACATACGAAAATATCAACTACTGTGGGTTCTTTTTTTTCTATTTGTGAAATGGCTTAATAATGGTTCTCCAGAATTTCACTGTGGAAAAAATAACAAGAGCTACTCTTCCTCCAAATCACCTCCCAAGGTAGCTCTCACGGCTCCTGTTTTCCTGACGAGGGAGCTGAGGCTCAGACATGCTCAGCAAGTTTCCCAGGGCCACACAGCTACGCCTGGCATAGAACCAGGATTCGAATCCAGGCCTGTGTGTTTATACAGCTTCCACTCTTATGGGTCCATGGGTACTAGGTCTTTTAAAAAATTCTTATTTTCTAGATTTCCCATCATGGCTCAGTGGTTAATGTATCTGACTAGCATCCATGAGGCCGCAGGTTCGATCCCTGGCCTCACTCAGTGGATTAAGGATCTGGCGTTGCCGTGAGCTGTGGTGTAGGGCACAGATGCTGCTCGGATCTGGTGTTGCTGTGGCTGTGGCGTAGGCCAGCAGTTACAGCTTCAATTCAACCCCTAGCCTGGGGAACTCCATATGCCACGAATGTGGCCCTAAAAAGAAAAAAAGAAAAGAAAAACATTCTTATTTCTCAAGCACACTTTATTGTAAAAATTAATCTGTTTTCCCACTTTTAATTCATCAAAGACACAGGACAGAGCTTTCAGTCAGCATGAGTTATCGGTTGTTGGTAAGAAGCAGTTGATATTTTTTGAGTCAGTAGCAAAGAAACTTGATGCTTAAATTAGCTAGCATGGCTTTTTCATAAGCATATGTGCAAATTTCTCCCAGATTATTTGAAATATTGAAAATAGCTCTGGGATCTCCATTAACTCCCACTGAGGACTGTTAAGTGTGCAGAGGATCCCAGACCGGAAACCACGCCCCTAGTAGCAGGTGGACCGCCGCTCTCGGGACCTCAGATCCCAGCTGCCCAGGGATGGAGTGCGGACGATCAGTTGCCTCAGTCGTTGCCATGGAGACCTCGTGAGAACCCCACTGGTGGTGGTGACGATGGTGGCGGCAACTGGGGGAGTAGCATTGGTTCCATTATTTTCTTTGGGATCCTAATACCTTTTCTGTGGGTTTCTAGATGAAACCAAGTTCTCCATCACACCAGAAATCATCTTTGAAGGGGATACAGTGACTCTGATGTGTGAAATTGAAGTTCCGTCCTCCAACGTGTCCTGGCACCGTGTCGAAAGCGGCTTCGAGGTCCAGAACAGCAGCAGATTCTCCATCTACACAGTCATGCTCAACATGACCTCCGTGTCGCGCTTCACCATTTACAACATCACTCAGGATGATGCCGGTGGGTTTCCAGCCAGTAAATCCATCCAGGCGAGGAAAGGAATCCAGGGCTCAGAAAGGATCAAACCGTGGCCTGGGTAGATAGCGTCTTCCTCTTCAAAAAGAAGTCACCCGGCTCAGCTTTTCAAAATTGAAGATGGAACCCATGGAGTTCCTGTTGTGGCTCAGTGGGTTAAGAACCCGACTAGCATCCATTAGGATGTGGGTTCGATCCCTGGCCTCGCTCAGTGGCTTACGGATCTGGAGTTGCTGTGAGCTGTGGTGCAGGTCACAGATGCGGCTCGGATCCAGTGTTACTGTGGCTGTGATATAAGCCGGCAGCTGCAGTTCCAATTCAACCCCTAGCCCGGGACCTTCAATGTGCCTCAGGCACATCCGTAAAAAGAAAAAATAAAAAAATGCAGTGGGGGAGGGGGATAAAAAGAAAAAAGAGGTGAAAAAAGAGGAAAAAAGAAAGAGAATGAAGCCTGTAGGGAATAAGCCAAGCAAAGCTGACCTTGGGGGACAAATACTGTTTTCCACACTTACCAAAGCTCATGAGCTGGAGCTTAAAAGAAAAAGCAGTTTCCTTTCTAAACATTGTTTAAGCATTTAGAAGAGTGTTGTTAAGGTAGAACCGACATACAATAAGTTTAAAGTGGACAGTTTAACAAGATTTTTGTTGTTTCCCTTTTTACGGCCGTACCTGCGGCATAATAAATTTGGACCTGTATGTACACCTGGGCCACTATCACCATAACCAAGAAGTGACTTACCCATCACTGCCCCCAATTGTGCGGTCCTCCACTGTAATCCCTCCCACCGCCCCCCCCCCAGCAACCGCAGAAGTGTCCCATACCGACGTGCCCGAACTGAAGAGCAGGGTGTGACCCACATGTCAACAGGGACATCTTTTTCTCTGAATGAGAAGTTGGGCTGCAGACACAAGGGTGCTATCACATACTGTCGCGGAGTTAAATAGGGTACCCGCACGGTCCACAGTCTTCTAATTCTCAAAGATTTTCCCATTTTTTTTTTTCCTTTCTACCTCTGAAACACCCCCTGAACTCCTTTTTTCTTTTTTCTTTCTAGCCAGGGCTCTGAGATTTTTCTACTCTTTTCCTTCAAACATCTCTCTACTCTTTACTTTGTGGCATCAGAAATGCCTGCCTCGATCTTCTGCACTTTCTGAATGTTCCTTGACGGTTGTTAAACCAAGGCTCAGGTGCTTTTGAACACGTTTCGTGTTAAGGATCCGGCGTTGCCGTGAGCTGTGGTGTAGGTCTCGCAGACGTGACTCGGATCCCGCATTGCTGTGGCTGTGCTGTAGGTCGGTGGCTACAGCTCTGATTGGACTCCTAGCCTGGGAACCTCCATATGCCACGGGTGGGACCCTAAAAAGACAAAAACAAAAAAAAGGAAGGTTTTCATTAAGTATCCACATGGGACGAGGGTCTCATTTTTGTAAGGAAATGGCCACATGGAGTCATTCTGAATGCCTCTGTGTATTCCATACAGGTGAATATATCTGCAGAGTGACAATAGATGTTTTTGCCTATTGGTCCAAAAAAAAGGTAGTCGTTACGCCCATCCGGATCCTGGCGTACGAAAACGTGAAGGTGATGTGTGACAACAATCCTGTGTTTCTGAACTGCTGCAGTGAGATTACTGCGAATTGGAGTAAAATTGAATGGAAGCAAGAGGGGAGTATAAGCATTCCAGGTGAGCTGCTCTTCGGCAAATAGGTTTGCTTCTTGGCCAAGTCAAAATGCGAGATGTGGTGGGTAAAAGAGCGAATGTCATATGGCTGTTGTTTTTTGTTTTTTTTTTCCCCCCAGACTTCAGACTGTGAACAAGTAGTAGGTTTGGAGTTCCTTGCTATGGCTCAGCGGGTTAGAGACCCCACATAGTGCCTGTGAGGATGAGGGTTTGATCCCTGGCCTCCCTCAGTGGGTTAAGGATCCCGTGTTGTCGCAGGCAGCAGTATAGGTTGCAGATGCAGCTCAGATCCCGAGTTGCTGCGGCTGGGGTGTAGGCCGGCAGCTGTGGCTCCGATTCCGCCCATAGCCTGGGATCTTCTGTATGCCTCAGGTGCTGTCATAAAAAGAAAAAAGGGAAATTAAAAAAATAAATTTAAAAGATAAAAAGTAGTAGGTTTGATGCTGGTGCCAGCTTAGCCAGGCTAGAACAAAATTCCCAAAATACATACATTCAGGTACCGTGCTCAAGGTACAGATAAGATCCTGGCAGAGAAGACTCCAGAGGGAATGACTGATGACATCGGTCCATGGTGTCTTCCCTACAGAAAAGCTTGTCTCACCTCCCTTTATTTTCCCTCTTCAGCAAAGAGCCAATGATGAGGTTATTGGCTTTGTTTTATTTTTCTTCCTTCTTTTCTTTTCTTTTTTTCCTTCTCCCCCCCCTCCCATCTTTTACCTTTTTATGGCCACACCTACACCACAGCAACGAGGGATCCAAGCTGCATCTGTGACTACACCACAGCTCATGGCAATGCCAGATCCTTCACCTCCTGAGCGAGACCAGGGATCAAATGTGCATCCTTATGGATGCTAGCTGGGTTGGTTACCGCTGAGCCACGATGGGAACTCCCCGGAGTTTTGGAGTCTGACTTGGGGGAGAGGGTCTCACTCCTGTGTCTCTCCTGTTCGTGTCTGTCTTTCTCACTCCTCTGCCTTTGTAGAGAAAGGCACGCCTCCTTCTAGAGTATCTGACAGCACTAGTGACCTCATATCTTCCTTTGTTAACCTATTCGTCTCTCAACCACTTAATGTCATTTTCTGATCCTGTCAGTTCCTGTTGCAGATCTGAGATCTCATTTGAAGTTTGTACTGATGAACAATAATGATAATAATAAATTAAGGAGTTCCAGGTGTGGCTCGGTGTAAAGGTATCTGACTAGTATCCATGAGGACGCAGGTTCGATCCCTGGACTCGATCAGTGGGTTAAGGATCCAGTGATGCCATGAACTGTGGTGTAGGTTGTAGATACGTCTCAGGTGTTGCTATGGCTGTGGCATAGGCCAGTGGCTATAGCTCCCATTCGATCCCTAACCTGGGAACCTCCATATGCCACAGCCCAAAAAAGACAAAATAATAATAACAATAATAATAATAAATTAAAATAGCAATGGTAACTCTGGTATAATAGTCTATGATCAACCAATTTTGAAAAAATATGTTATCATTTTTAATCACATTTAAACTTGACTATAGATGTGAAGCTGGCATTTTTTTTTTTTGCCTCCAATTTTCAAATAAGGAAATTGACATTCAAATTAAATGATTTGTACAAAGTTGTCACAATAGGAAAAGAAAAGAATTGGGACTCACCTTATCTCACAGGCTTTTTCTTGGCTAAACTGTATTCCACAAGCCTGATGAGCCAGCATTGGAGTGAGATGATTTGGCAGAGCTTATATCAAAAAAAGAATATTTTCTCCCTAAAACCTCACATAACCACTCCCTCCCTTAAAAAAATGACAGCATAATGTGTGCATCTTTAAAGCTAAAAATCATTAAAGCCAAACGTAGCTTTACCTATGAAATACATGAGTGTGGAGGAGCTTTAGATTTTACAAAGCCGTTACCATCAGACACTATTAAATCATAAAAAAATACAATAAGGATCCATTTAGATGCCACTTTTTCCGAGCACGTCTAGTTTGCAAAGCACTTTAAAGGACCCCGGAGGATGGGAAAAGCATCTGGTAACTGTGGAAGCTGTTGACATATGGTCCATTTAGTCACTTCCCTGATTTTTAAGGAAGAGGAGGTGTAGGCGTCCTGGAGGAGCTGCCAGATGGGAGGAGGACCTTGCAGAGGTCCCATGGTGCCGACTCAGATGTTTTCAACTCTGAGAGGTGACATGCCTCGCCATATGGCAAAGGAACCGAGAAGTCCGAGGTATAGATGCTCAGGGACCTCTCGGGGGCCACTCCTTCTTCAGACATTCCTAATGCCCCAGGTGGGCTGAACCCAGGGCAGAACGGAGGACTTCCTGCCACAGGGCTGGCTGCCTGGGGACCCCCACCGTCGGTCCTCTGATGAATTTAGGCAAGCTGCCCTCCTCCTCCTGTGCTGTCCCCTCTCTGCGACAGTCTTTTTCCAAATTCCACCAATTTTATTTTTTGAAACAGAGGTCCTAAATTGAGATTTACAGTAATGTCATTTCTGTTTTTGTTTTTTTGTTTTGTTTTGTTTTGTTTGCTTTTTAGGACTGCACCTGTGGCCTATGGTGGTTCCCAGGCTAGGGGTTGAATCAGAGCTGCAGCTGCCGGCCTACACCACAGCCACAGCAACACTGGATCCAAGCTATGTCTGTGACCTGCACCACAGATCATGGCAACGCTGGATCCTTAACCCACTGAGCGAGGCCAGGGATCGAACTTGCATCCTTATGGATGCTAGTCAGATTGGTTTACAACTGAGCCATGACCGGAACGCCAGTAATGTCATTTCTGGAATGTAAAAACAGAAGTTATTTTCTAAGTGCTCTACCCAGTGTTTTTTCATAGATACTGTTTCTCGTTTAGACTGGATTTAATCAACTTTGTTCTTTTTTGACAAATATGCCTTTAATATATTCAAGTTACAAATGGAGTCCCAATCTTTTTTTTTTTTTTTTTTGGCTGTGCCCGTGGCCTGCAAAAGTTCTAGGCCAGGGATCAAAACTTCGCCACAGCAGTGACCCCCACCACAGCAGTGACAACACCAAATCCTTAACCACCAGGCCACCAGGGAACTCGCCACCAATTCTTTTAGCAACCATTTTTCCAGGTCAGCAGAAAGCAATCTAGCTAAATAATTCACGCCAAAACATCTGGAGCATCTCAGAAATGGCTGCATTGCATTTTCAAAGCAAGGAATAAGCAAGCAATCAGCAATAAATAACAGAATTTCTAGCTTTACGAAGGTGGTCTTTCTTGAATAAGGGGGTCTTTCAAAGGTCTTTCAAATTCTCAGGCATGGGCTGATGATATAAATGCTAATGGTAGCAGAAGTAGCAGTGTTTATAGCACTACTAGGAGTAATAATGACAGAGATAGTAATAGTTATTAGTGCAGTTTCTATTTTGCCTGTAACTAGTACTAGCTTTGCCTGTCCAGGACCGTATCTACCACTTGGGGGAATTTAAAAGCAACAGCGTTTGTAGTTTCGTTGTAGCTCTTGTTACGTGATATGACGACTGAAAAAAATAGTGGAGCCTAATTCCCTCTTTGGTAAAACAGTTTCCACATGAGTTCATAAACGTCTTCATCCTGGCTACTGTGCTGCCTTGGCCCAGGGTCATGCGGAGTATTCATAAAACAATTGGATCTTCATAAGAAGGCGTGAAGTCAGGCCCTGCTGGCTGACTGTCAAGGTGTATATAAGAACACAGAGGAGTTCCCATCGTGGCTCAGTGGAAACGGTTCTGACTAGGATCCATGAAGACGCACGTTCGATCCCTGGCCTCGCTCAGTGGGTTAAGGATCCGGCGTTGCCGTGAGCTGTGGTGTAGGTCCCAGGAGTGGCTCAGACCTGGCGTTTCTGTGGCTGTGGTGTAGTCTGGCAGCTACAGCTCCGATTCGACCCTTAGCCCGGGAACTTCCATAAGCTGTGGGTGCAGCCCTTAAAAAAATAAAAAGAACATGAATCAGGGCCTTGCGTGACTCACGGAGGGGGAACAGACTCAAATGCTACCATCTCTCTTCCTGAGTCATTTCTTCCTAATGACTCCACTTCCTTTTCATTTTTTTACTTTTATGGCTGCGGCTTAGGGCAAGCAATACTAGATCCTCAACCCAGGGAGCGAGACCAGGGATTGAACCCGCATCCTCACACTATGTCAGATCCTTAACCCACTGAGCCACATTGCGAATTCCCTCCACTTCCGTTTTTTAGCTTCTGTGCCCTCTGAAATGTTATATTTGAAGCCCATCGGTGCCTAAGTAAGAGAGAAAGAATTGAGATTTTTTTCTTCTTGATTGATTAGAAATCGGTCTTGTGGTGTTCAAGTTATAAAGAGCCACTAGAAGTAAGCCTGCCTCAGGGACGGCTGAGACTGTCCTGAGGTGAGACCTGGTTAGAGAAGCAACTAGAAGTGGCAAGTGGACCCATCAGAGGTGGCCTCCTCCAGCCTGGCTGTACCTGGGAGGTCACTGCAGTTGCTGCTGTTTTTTTTTTTTTTTTTTAAGATCAACTATCAAGGCGCCACCTTAGAGCAACTCATTCACAATCTCCACATTTGGCCTCTGAGCAATTTAATTTTCTTAAATTTCATAAGAGACGTTATTGGGCAGGAGGGAGTGAGAAACACGGATTTCGGACCATCCCTCCTTTTACACAGGAGGAGGGTGAGGCGTTCTGTGAGCCGCCCACGGTCTTTCCAGGATGGCCGGGAACCCCCCCACCCCCCTGCTCTCCCCTTCTCCGCGGTGGTTGCCTAACAATGCCAGAGACAAAGCCGATCTTAAGCAGTGATTTCTCTACCTGTAGGAGTGCACACAAGATTGGACTTGGGAAAGGAAAAGGAGTAAGAGAGAACCTGACCTCAGTCTTCCACTCTGGAAAAATTAGCCTTCCAGCCTGTGCTTTTCAGGGCAACAGAATCTTGTCCCAGCTCTGCCCTCCTCCTGCTGCAGAACCAGCTGCGTGTCACCTCCTTGGCCCACAGATTTTCATCTTTTAAATAGTAACGATGGTACCTACTTTGTGAGACTTTTGAGAGGAGAGAGAGAGAAAAAAAGAGAGAGAGATGAGAAATGGAGAAATGTCAACATTGAAAACACAGTTGACTGCCTTGAATCTACCACAATAACTGCTTTCTGATAATGATAGTAGTTTTAAAAACCATGTATTCTCAGTGTCCCGGGAAACTTTTTTTGTTTTTTTCTTTTTTACGCACCTGTGACATATGGACATTCCCAGGCTAGGGGTCGAATCAGAGCTGCTGCTGCTGGCCTGCACCACAGCCACAGCAACACGAGATCCGAGCTGCATCTGTGACCTACATCACTGCTCAAGGCAATGCCGGATCCTTAACCTGCTGAGCAAGGCCAGGGATCAAACCTGCATCCTCATGGATACTAGTCAGGTTCGTGACCACTGGGCCACAACAGGAACTCCTGGGAAATCTTCATTGGCTATTATTTAACTCTGAGTGGCACAAATGTACCTGCCCACCGCCTCTGCCCCAGCCAGCACAGCACCAACGTACTGGCTGCCTTCAGGCATTTCCATTGTTCGGCAGTCAAAGCAGAGGAAAGAGAAAGGACGGCATGAGGGCCTGCAGGGATTGGAGGAAGTGAGTTTTCCAAAAATAATTGGAAGGGTGAGGTTCGGAGCTGAATGCATACTTGAGCCTATGAGCTAGGAGGTATTTTATTCAACGTGGGTGAAGACGGAAATCACTTCGGGGTTCTGAGTCATAGGTTCAGGGACCGGGGAGAAAACCGGCTGACTTGTCTGTCAAAATATCTTAAATATTGTTGATCAATATTGTTGATTATTCAGCCAAGGCTGAAAAAGATGCAGGTATGTTAATCAGAGAGTTTTTTTTTTTTCTTTAATTTTTGGAAGATATTTGAGGAGTGCCTTAAGAGTCTGTGGCGGAGGGCAAGGTTGGAGGCGAGGGAGTGAAGGAACCGAAGGGGAGAAAGTTGGCCGATAGGGTGTTAGAGAGCCACAGGCAAGAGGTGAGGATGGCTTGGAGGGCCCAGCGTCTCGGGAATGGAAAGGAAGACTGGGAGGAGCAGCTATTTTGAAGGGTAAACTGCTGGTAAACCTGAGAAAGCTTGAGCTTGCACTAAAGCATATGTACGAAGAAGAGGGAACAAGTTACAAAAACAGGTCTCGAATGGGATGACACTCAGGGGTCCGGGTCTTGTTCATTCCTCCCTTTGACAGTGACAATAATCTCAATAATCTGACTTCTTTTTTCCTTCCAGTGGAAATCATAATCCAAACGCACGGCTTCTCTCTCTCTCTCTCTCTCTCTTTTTTTTTCTTCTTCACACTCTAATAACCATCACTAAATTTCTTTGTTTGGGGTCAGAAGTGGGTTTTCCAGAAATAATGGGAGGGCTGAGCCTTGGAGCTGAATGGGGCACTTGAGCCTATGAGCTGGGAGGTAACTTAATCAAAGTGGGTGAAGACGGAAATCAGTTTGGTGTCCTGAGAAACCGTTTCGGGGACTGGGGAGAAAAACCAGCCAGCTACTGTCCTAAGTTTATATATGAATTCCTTTTATCTGCCTGCAATCCTGGGTGGTAGCTGTTATTATTTATGCCCGTTTTACATCTGGAAAAACAGGCCCAGAGTGGTTTAGTGACTTTCGCAGTAACTCCCTGCCGGTAAGTAGTGGAGCTGGGAATTTGCAGCCAGGCCACCCGGATCCTAAAGCGGCAGAGCTAATCATGACCCCATCCTATCGCTCCATTCAAAGAGCAGAAACTGAATGTAAATAATGACCTTTTCACTGATTTGGCTTCTTTGCTCCCAAGTCTGAGAGTCAGCCAACTGTGACAGGAAAAGAATCTCTTCTGTCATTACAGGAAGCTCTGAAACGGATACAGACTCTGGCTGTAGCAGGTACACCCTCAAGGCTGATGGAACTCAGTGTCCCAGCGTGTCGTCTGGGACGACGGTGGCCTACACGTGTGAGTTCGTCAGCGCCCACGGAGCCAGAGGCAGTAAGGACATAAAAGTGACATTCATCTCTGTGGGTAAGGACCCGTCACTAGAATTCTTCCCCTTGCACCTGTAACCAAGGGCTGCCCATCAACCGGGGAGATCCATGAGCCGTAAAGCAGGGACTTCCCTGGTGCCCAGGGTGTGGCTGGCATGAATCACACAGTGGGATTTCCAACTCTGCCCTGTAAATTCAGACGAAGTCTTGAAAAATCAGGAAGGGTAGCGGTTGGAAACCTTGGTGGCAAGGAAGCAACAACCTGGATTGTGCCAGCAAGGCAGAAAGTGGACAGGACGTGGAGTGTCACCCTCGGATTAGTCGCTGAATGAGGATAACGCACCTAATTTCCCGCTTTCTCCTCCTGTAATCCTGTTCTCCCTCTGCTGAGTTTCAATAACCTGCCTGCTCCCCACCACCGTTCAGCCTCTCCATCATCTCTTCTCTCCCATTTCATCTTTTCCAGAGAAAATGCTGCAGAAAACATTGAGTCTAGTGTTTTGCGGTTGTTTTACAGTTGCCACGTTTTTTTAATAGTTTTTTTAAATACAATTAATTTTTGATCGTTTTTTAAATAATTAATTTTAAATAGTTTTTTTAATACAATTAATTTTTCAACTAATTGTAGGCCTTTTAAAAGTATCGTTTCTTCTCCTCTTAAAGCATTACAACTTTACCCCTATCTGCAACTGTGGGGCAGGCAAACTTGTCTTTCCACCCACCGTACAAGAACAGACTATTTAGAAAAATCATGAGTTCCCCCTTCTGAACAATCTGGAGAAAGGGCTGAGATACACAGACTTGTTGCTCTTGTTCTCCTTTTCTACTACCATGACTTAGCGTTTTTACAAAGATCAAGATCGAGTTTATCAGAAACATTATTGCCATAGAAAAATTCAGGGTCTTTTGAGGTTATTTGCACTTTTCCAGAGTGAGAGCAATTTTATACTGCAACTTTTAACCCAGTGAGTTGTACTGATTCTGTGGGCACTTGGTTCTTAGGGATATGCTTAGCCTTTGCTGAAAACCTTTGGTCTGGTAGTTTGGATCTTATCTGAGAATCAAGAGAACCAGGTTCAAGGTTCCACGAGCCTTTTCCTTTCACCCTCAGAAACCACTAAGCCTTAGAAGGTCATTTCAAGTTCCCTACAGCCAGTGAGGGCTTGTGAGGGGGAGACACGAATCCCTGCTGTGTGACTTTGGGGCTGCAGCTGAACATTTGAATCCCAACTATAGAAAGACCTGATTTCGCTTGTTTATGACTAAAAATAAGATTTTACATTGATTGGAAAAGAGGCCAGCATCGTGGGCTCAAGGCATGACATTGTTCACGTAGAGAAATCAGAAGTGAATTGCCTTTTGAAATGTCATCTATGCTCTAAGAGGAATAGAAAGATAGAACCAGAGGCAAAACCAATGGGATGTTCGTAGAAGCTTTTATATTTGTAAGAGTCATGATAACAGTTTCAGCGACCAATTACTCATGAACCTAATGAAGAAGTTCTCAAAAATAGGAGTAAATGGAGATGCTTCTTCTTCCCAGCCCAGGGATAATTATTTGGGAAGTAAACACCATGACCCTTCTTCTTAACATGTAATTCCAAAAACCACTCCTCTGCTTAGTAAGCACCGACCACATACCAGCCTTGGTGCTCACGGTGAGAATTCAAAGACACATACGAGTGGGTCTTGTACTTTTTTTTTTTTTTTTAACATATTTTATGCCTGCACCCATGTCAGGTGGAAGTTCCTGAGCCATGGATTGCATCTGTGCTACAACTGCAACCTACACTGCAGCTGTGGCAATGCCAGATCCTTTAACCCACTGTGCCAGACTGGGCAGGGGATCAAACCCATGCCTCCGCATGAACCAATCCACTGCAATTGGATTCTTAACCCACTGTGCCACAGTGGGAACTCCAAGAGAGTCTTGCTATTAAAGGGCTCACATTTTATGGAGAAAAGATCCAGAAAGAAAGGAATTAAAATACAGTGTTATATATTACCTTTTTAGAGGTATTTTTTTTTCCTTCGTGAACACATGGAGAATTTTTTAAAAATTTACTTTATTGAAAGATAGTTGATTTACAATGTTGTGTTGGTTTCTGCTGTACAGCAAAGTGATTCAGTTATGCATACATATACATTCTTTTTATATTCTTATCCATCGTGGTTTATCACAGGGATGTGAATATAGTTCCCTGTGCGATACAGTAGGACCTTGTTGTTCATCCATCTCATATATAATAGTTTGCATCCACTAATCCCAAACTCCCGATCCATCTCTCCCTCATCCCCTTCCTCCCTGGCACCCACAAGTCTGTTCTCTACGTCTATAAGTCTGTGTCTGTTTCATAAATACAAGTGATATCATATGGTTATTTGTCTTTCTATTTCTGACTTACTTCGCTTAATGTGATAATATCTAAGACCATCCATGTTGCTGCATATTGCATTATTTTGTTCTTTTTTTATGGCTGAATAGTATTCCACTATATATATATATTGCATCTTCTTTATCCATTCATTGGTAGATGGACATTGAGGTTGTTTAGTTGTTTCCATATCTTGGCTATTGTGAACAGCGCTGCTATGAACATAAGGGTGCATATATTTCTTTGAATTTTAGTTTTGTTTGGATATATGTTCAGGAATGAGATTGCTGGATCACACGGAAACTCTATATTTAGTTTTTTGAGGAATCTCTATACTTTTTCCATAGTGGTTGTACCAACTTACATTCCCGCCAACAATGGGAATTTTCTCCACACCCTCTCCAGCGTTTGTTATTTGTAGACTTTTCAAAAGATGTTTTTAAAGAGTAGAGGATGAAGTAGTTATCACTGAATCCCCATGGAGGTGTCGTGGAGGAGGTTGGAGGGATGCTTGGGTTAAGGTAACACCCTAAGTTTGCAACCTTTTGCCCTGCTGATCATTAGGAGATAATTCCAGCCACAAAGGGGAGGTGAACCAGCTCCCAAGGCATGTGATGGAGATGAGTACAGTTCAGAGCACCACCGGGAACAGCCTAGAAACAAGTAAAGCCCCGGAGCAGCAAGGTACCAATCTTGTGTTGACCCAAGTAGAGTCAGGACAGCCTAGGCTTTCTGTCTCTATCTGAAATTTCACTCAAGTGTTGATGTCACCAGAAAGACTAAACATTTGTACTTGTTATCGATTTTCTTTTGTCTGTTTTGTTTGCATTCTTTTAGCCAAACTAACAATAACCCCGGACCCAATTTCTGTTTCTGAGGGACAAAACTTTTCTATAAAATGCATCAGTGATGTGAGTAACTATGATGAGATGTACTGGAACACTTCTGCTGGAATTAGAATACACGAGAGGTTTTATACCACGAAGAGGTATCCTGACAGAGCAGAGTCAGTGCTGATGGTCAAGACCTCGACCAGGGAGTGGAACGGTGAGTGAAAGCCAGACACCCCGGACCCCAGAATACACACCGTAACCATTACCCTCCAAAGAGGGTCTGCCCCGGGCCACACCAACGGCAGCTACTCCACGCCACATGTGTTATCACACTTAGTGCCACAGCCGCCTGGGGGAAGATGTCATCCTTCCCATTTTACAGACGTGAAAAGTGAGGTTCAGGGAGGATAATAAATATGCCTAGGCTTCCATGACTTAAATTGTAGACTCAAGATTAGAACGAGTCTCTCTGATTCTAGAGCCTGTGTTCTTGCCATGAAGAGGATTGTTTTTATTTTTTTATTGTATTTATTTTTTATAACATTGTGTTAGTTTCAAGCATACTGCAAAGTGATTCAGATATATATGTGTGTGTGTATATACGCACACACATATATGCACTCTTTTTCAGATTCTTTGCCATTACAGGTTACCTTTTTTTTTTTTGGTTTAATTTTTTTTAGACTTTTATTTTTGTTTATTATAGTTGATTTACATTGTTCTGTCGATTTCTGCTTTATAGCAAAGTGACCCAGCCATATATATACATATATATATATATATATAAAATCTCACACACACACACACACACACACACATATATACATTTTTTCTCACATTATATTCCATCATGTTCCACCACAAGTGACTAGATAGAGTTCCCTGTGCTATACAGCAGGGTCTCACTGCTTATCCACTCCAAATACAGTATTTTACATCTCATTATAAGTTATTATAAGGTACTGAGTATAGTTCCCTGTGCTATACAGTAGGCCCTTGCTGTTTATCTCTTTTATATATAGTAGTGTGTATCTATTAATCCCAAACCCCTAAGCGGGTTGGTTTTTAATGTATTTTCACTGGACTCTTGGAAGCGTTTCACCCAACTGAGGTATAAAAATTCTACTTAAAGGTTTTATAGGCCTGGTTCCAAAGGGGGGAAAATATTTGTATTTACTCCCTAGACATTGATTTAGTTTGGGAGGAAATGCAAATTTTTAAAAGAAGAGAGAATCTGGTAGAATTGCTTCCATGATAGCTGACATTTCTAGAGCTGTTGCTGTGTGATAGACACGGTGGTAAGAATTTAAGGGTATTCATGAATGTAAAGCAATAAACCTAGAAAAGTGTGCCATTATTATCTCCATTTTACAGATGAGGAAACTGAGGCTCACGGAGGTTAAGTAAATTACCCGAGGTTATACATCTGGTAAATGGCAGAACCAGGGTTAGGTGGAGGCTGTCTGGCTCCAGAGACCAACCCTCAACTACGCTTTGCTGAAGCTTTTCATTAATTAGAAGCTTAATCAGTCCAGATCCTGTGAGATCCAGGTCATCTTTATTTTTTTGCAGAAGGCCTAGGCCACACTAGAGAAATAGATGCTTATCCTTTGGCTGGACTTGGAGATATAATCGGGACATGGGAGTATTTTTCTCCCACGCTGAGCTCACACCTGCTCTGCCCAATTTCCCTTTCTTCCCATCAGGCAATAACCTAGGAGGAGTCAAAGCTGTTCTGGTCACACTGAACTGTTAAACAGCCCCAGACTCAGCTGCTAAAAATCATCTATTCTCATGGAAATCGACTACGTTTTTATTTTCTAGTCAATGCAAAATTTTTTCCCTTCCCAGTGGGAATCAGAAGGCATTTCCTCCCTGTCCTGTGAGTATTTTCCCTCTGGCTAGGGGCTGCTCTGACTCCTCCGGAGGCTCAGAGATGGACTATAAGGAACACGGAAGGGTCGTAATTAACTGTAGATGCTGTAAGATCTTCCCACCATCCCCACCGCAGCCGGTCCAACGGTGGCTTGTTCTCTGATGGGCTCTAGCATGAAGTCCAGTGGGAAAGTTTCCTTCCTGGATCTCAACCCCAAACGCTATCCCCAGTTCGCTTCACTGAGCACTGGGCGTGCAGGCTGCTCCTGCTGCAGCCTTCTCTTTTCCCACCTGCAAGGTCAGCCCGCTCTCATCTTTAGACGTTTCTAGCTAAGAGTCAGATGTCTGACCCCACAGTCCACAGCTCAAGCTCTTCCAAGACCTCACAGCTCACCTCTCCCTTCTCCCTCCCACGCTCCTGCGTGGTGCCGTGAGTGTCCAGAACCAGGGGCACTTGCTCCCTTAGACATGAAGAGAGGGGCCATCCCAGGACCACAGTGCTCCATCTCCATTTCCATCTCAATGACAACTTTTTTTTTTCCAAGGAATTCCACAGCTCATACCAAAACTCGCATTTCCCCCACCCTGGTTATAGAAAGAACCTTGGAGGAGGTATTGGGAACCTGATTTGAAATTCAATTCCATCCTCAACAGGCTATATGACTTTGGATAAGCCACTTAACTTTACTGGAAAGTAAGAATCTATTTCAGTGGTGATGGATTTGTTCTTCAAATGCATAGAGAGCCCAGGAGTGGGGTCGATAGGGAATTTTATCATCCAGGGTTCAGGAAGGGGTGTTGTACCCTTGCCTTTTTTTTTCTTCTTTGCAAGGAAAACCAAGACTCTTATTTTTTAAGAGTCTTTTCAGGGCCCCACCCATGGCATATGGAAGTTCCCAGGCTATGGGTCGAATCAGAGATGCAGCTGCCGGCCTACACCACAGCTCGTGGCAATGCCGGATCCTTAGATTCTTAACCCACTGAGTGACGCCAGGGATCAAACCAGCATCCACATGGATACTAGTTGGGTCCGTTCCTGCTGAGTCAGCGGGAACACAAGCCTTGTCTTAACATTCCCAGCTAATGCCTGTTTGGAGCGATGACTTTGTTCCGTTTCATTGTGGCTCTCTCCCGCTCAGGAACCTATCACTGCATATTCCGATATAAGAATTCCTACAGTGTCATGGCCAAAGATGTCACCGTCCACCCGCTGCCCCTAGAGCCTGACATCATGGTTGACCCCTTGGAAGCTGCGATTCCGTGCACCAGCTCCCGTCACATCAAGTGCTGCATCGAGGAGGACGAAGACTACAAGGTCATTTTCCAGACGGGTTCCCTGTCCTTTCCTGCCGGTAAGATGCCAGCTGCTGAGGGGCTGGGACATAACGATTTCGTATATGTGCTGTCTAAGAGAATTTGCTCTTAAAGGCTCCAGCGATGTAAGAATTGAGTCAAAGACAGAATGCAACAGAGTGAAGCCCATGAGGCTTTAGTGCCTTCTCTTTTGCCATGTGGCCAGGGGCTCACTGGCTTGTGACAAAATCTCAAGAGTCTATGAGGGTGGAGCCCATTGTTTTCAGTGAGAGCTGCTGAAACCGTATTAAGATACCACCATGGCCTTCCACTGTAGTCGATTAGATATTCTGTTAGTCCCTCCCTCCACGCTACAAGTCAGCATGCTATAAAAATAGCACAAAAATCCTTTTCAGTGCACGGCTGAGCAGGCAAGAAAGTAAGAGAAGTAACCACGGAGCAAAAACATGGGAGAAAAGAAAAATAGAGATCATGCCTTCGCTAATGCTAGGGTTCCCGTGAGGACATCTGCTGGGATTAGAAACCCAGAATCTGGAATTTTAGGGCTCCAATGTGTGTTGAAAGAAAAGCCCCCCCCCCACTCCCCACCAGCACATCAGGACCCTCAAAGGATAACATGCTCAGTAAAAGAGTCATCTAGAAAAATAAAATTCACACCTTCCAGAGCTGAGCTTGGCCTCATTGCTGGGTGGGCATACATTTCCCCTGAGAATTAGAACCGTCCTACCCTCATTCAGCTTTGCGGCTTGAACTTATACTACTTACATGGTCCAGGAACTCCAAGCTGAGGAGTAATTAAAAGTGGACCTTTGGGGAGTTCCCATTGTGGCTCAGTGGAAACGAATCTGACTAGCATCCATGAGGACGCTGGTTCGATCCCTGGCCTCACTCAGTGGGTTAAGGATCCAGCATCACCGTGAGCTGTGGTGTAGGCTGCAGACATGGCTCAGATCCTGCATTGCTGTAGCTCTGGTGTAGGCCAGCAGCGGCAGCTCTAATTCGACCCCTAGCTTGGGAACTTCCATATGCCGCAGGTGTGGCCTTAAAAAAAGAGAGAGAGAGAGAGAGAGAGAAGAAAGAAAAAATGGACCTTTGGTACCACCCAGTGGCACCTGGCCGAAAAGCTGCAGTCCTCTTTGGTGAAATGTACCCTCCATCCACATCCCTCTGGCCCACATTAAGGTCGACCACATATGACCTTACAACCTCAAATATTTATTTATTTATTATTATTTTTTTTGTGGCCACACCTGGAGCACATGAAAGTACCTGGGACTAGAGGGCCAAACTGGCACAGCCACGGCAACACCAGATCTGAGCTCCATCTGTGACCTACGCTGCAGCTTGCGCCAATGCCGGATCCTTAACCCACCGAGCAAGGCCACGGATCAAACCTGCATCCCTCACGGAGACAATGTCGGGTCCATAACTCACTGAGCTACAACGGGAACTCCACAGCCCCAAATTTTAACACGTGGACACCTTCATGAGGGTTGGATCAGCTCATTCGTACTTCTGAGAACTATTCTTGGGGACCTCCTGCTTACTACAAAACACCGTAACAGGCAAATGCAAGGGAAATCAAAGAAATGGGGTACATAGATTAATATCTAGAAGGGCGCATGTCATAAAAGACAATGCATATGACATTAAGTATTCAAAATAAGCACTAGAGATCAAAAGAACAAGGGAGATTCAGAAAAGTGGGGATCCAGCCAAGACTGGACAATTTAGAGAAGGCTGCCCAGTAGGGGGTTCTGAAATCAGTCTGGGTACTGAAACATTTAAGTGTTTCAACATCCATTCACTGCTTGCCATGTGCCAAGTACTGAGCTAGACTCTGGGAGATGCAAAGATAAATAAGATCAGGTACTTTTCTCTGAGACCTCGGGGTCTGATGACAGAGACAGACCTCTGTCACCTTTACAGAGGTGACTTCTAAAGCAATGGGGTGAAAGCAGAACAGGAAAAATGCAGAGAGCATGACGGGATTTAGGTAGGTAGAGGGATGCTGGGAACGCAGTCCTCTCTTTTTTTTTTTTTGGTCTATTTTTAGGGCTGCACCCACAGCATAGGGAAATTCCCAGGCTAGGGGTCAAATCAGAGCTATAGCTGCTGGCCTGCACCACAGCCACAGCAACACTAGATCCGAGCCGCGTCTGTGATCTACACCACAGCTCGGCAATGCAAGATCCTTAACCCACTAAACGAGGTCAGGGATCGAACATGCATCCTCTTGGATACTAGTCAGATTCTGGGGAATGCATTCTGATTGCCCAAATCGCTGTGGGCATGAATTTGGAGCTGTGAATGGAGGAGGTAAGCTTTTGGCCAGCGCACATGCAAAGGTGAGCTTACTTAACTCCTAGGCTAGAGGCATTTTGAAAACCACATTTTTACATAAAGAAATAAATCTGTATACACATATATGTGTACAGTTTGTGTTTTTGGCAACTTTAGCTGTGCTGTCAACTTTAGAAAAAGTATCACAGTTGTTGGATTGTCAGCTTGGGTTGCTGTTGCACAGAAATGAACAGTCGTATCGGTCCAGAAACAAAGTTTTAGACCACAGTTTTTTCCATTCGTACAGGAGTAATGAATGCCCTGTATTAACTAGCTAAGGTCTTATCTGCATGGGTCTGATTATGGAAACTAATGAAGTATCATCTCAATAATGAAAAAACAAAGGATGAATGTGGCGCGTTCCTGGGAAGAGTTTGGACAAGTTTATCCGCATTGGGTCCTTTTAACAAAATGTGTGCTTTGAACACTCACGCTGGGATTTCCTTCCTTCCGTCCTTCTATCTTATTAGCAAAAGAAGTTCGCGGGAAGCAAGTGTGCTACAAACACAATTTCAAGGCAAACTCAGCTTCCTGCCCAGAAAATGTGGACGTGTTTTGTCACTTTACCAATAAGGCCAATAATTCAGTCCGGAGCCCATCTATGAAGCTTAATCTGGTCCCTGGTGAGAGCCTTTTGAATTATTTTTAAATGTCCTAGTCATAAGCAGGTTTTCGTTTATTTATTCATTCATTCCCTCATTCATCCATACATACATACACGTTAATCACCTTCATGTGTCAAGACTTAAGCTAAACGTGGGGGATTGGAATAGAAATGTTACGTTTCCTGGCCTCAAGCCTAAGGGAGAGAAAAATATGATAAAATAAATGTTATCAGATACAGCGTGGTAAGTTCTAAACTAGAGACAGCGCGGGTGGCCGGAGGAGACTGCTAGGATGAACTCTGCTAGTGACAGGTGGGGAGAAAAGGATCAAAAATGTCCTGCAGATGAAGCCATAGTTCCGCCAATCCTGGGAGCTGAAGCACTGCCCTGGGCATTTAAAGGTAGACAGCGTTTGTGTGGGGCGAGACCGCTTCAAGATTCCAGCAAAGAAAGGGCGCCCCCGCTGGCACTGGTTCCCTGACACAGGGCTACATAAAAAGCATCGGAGACTGTCTTTCCCATCCACTGTCATCACCGAGCCAATATCCGCCCACACATTTTTTTTTTTTTCTGGCTTTTTAGGGCCACACCTGAGGCATAGGGAAGTTCCCAGGCTAAGGGTCGAATCGAAGCTGCAGCTGCCCCAGCGACGTGGGATCCGAGCGACGTCTTTGACCTACATCACAGCTCACGGTAACGCCAGATCCCCGACCCACTGAGGGAGGCCAGGGATCAAACCCGAATCCTCAAGGTTATTAGTGGGATTCGTTTCCACTGCTGCCACAGTGGGAACTCCCAACCCCCATATACTCTCTTCAAGGTGTGACTTGTGGAGCCATCGCTGCAGTAACCCACACTGAGGATCTCTCCTCAGTAGCACCCGAGGGACAAGTGGACAAAGAGTGATGCTGGGCTCCCATCAGCAGCAACCCCCTCCACCCCGAAATCTCTGTAACAGAACCAATGGTGTCTGAGGGATGCATGCTCAATCACCAAGCTTCTTTGCGTTAGTTAACTGAGGGATCTGTGGTCCCTCTCACAAGTGTTGGTGTTTGAGCCCTGGACACCAAAGTCAGAAGCATTTAGACTTCTCCATCTCTGAGTCAGTGTCCCCTGACCCCGGCACGCATGCCTCTTCCAGGGGCAGCCTAGGTCACTTCTCCACTGTCCTCCCATCTCAGCTCAGGTGTCAACAGGTTTTATTGACTCACCTTTGTTCTTCACCTCTTTCTTCACGCCAGATTTCATTGGTCTTCTCTTTTCTAAGAGAACATTACTTAGGGGTTTTGAGATTGTATCCAATGGCTCAGAACTCAATTGATGCTCAATTTAAAAGTGGTGAGCAGAAGCTCCTCAGAGACTCAGGGTCTCCTGGAGACCAGAGACTCTGCAACAGAGGTCATTTTTGCCCATTCAAGCCTGGTCTTGAGTAGAGGTGAAGGAAAGTCCTCCTAAAAGGTAACCAGAAGGAAGAAATGCTTACAAATATCGTCCAGAATATTCAGATCTCGGGGGTGCCCAGAATTCCTACAACTAATTAGACCTTTGGATTCGGGTGATGTTTCTCAACCTTGGCTGAGCCCTGGCATCACCAGGGAAGCATAAAAAACCCAATGCCTGAATTCCAGCCCGAGAGGTTCTGATCTACTTGGGCTGGAGTGAGCAGCCGGATCTCAGTGCTTATCCATTGTCCCTTCTGTCCCCATGTTTCCAACGCAGGGGAGAACATCACATGCCAGGATCCTATCATAGGTGTTGGGAAGCCCGGGAAAGTCATCCAGAAGCTTTGCCGGTTCTCCAACATTCACAGAATCCCCGGGAGCCCCGTCGGCGGGACCATAACATACAGATGTGTGGGCTCCCAGTGGAAGGTCAAGAGAAACGACTGCATCTCCGCTCCGATAAACACTCTGCTCCAGCTGGCCGAGGTGAGCCTTCAGCCTCTGACTCTGAGCTCTGGGTGGGGAGATGTGTTTAGTTTCTCCTGTTTCTCAGCGCTTGGGAAAGTGGGCTTTGGACGGTTTTGGGTTAGTCTCAAGACTCCTTTTGTTTCCAAAGAAGATGCAGCTCTAGAAATGCTTCATATTTTGCTCGACTACAACTGTGGAGGCAACAGAATACGTGTTCTGCTCTAGGACCAGCTGTATGCCTTCACCTTGACCTCTTAGTACGCTATTTCCATTCTCTCCAAGACGGAGGTCGCATTACCCTCTCTAATGATGAAGCATGTGTATATCAAGCTAATCTTTTCAGAAAGAGAAACAACATAAAAAATTAAGTTCATCAGGAGTTCCCCTTGTGGCACAGCAGGAACAAATCCAACTAGTATCCACAAGGTTGCGGGTTCGATCCCTGGCCTCACTCAGTGGGTCAGGCATCCGGTGTGCCCGGGAGCTGTGGTGTAGGTTGCAGATGTGGCTCGGATCCCACATTGCGGTGATTGCTGGGGCTGTGGTGTAGGCCAGAAACTATAACTCTGATTTGACCCCTAGCCTGGGAACTTCCATATGCCACAGGTATGGCCCTAAAGCCAAAAAAAAAGGTTCATTAGTGGAAAAAAGAATAGTTCGGCTTTATGCTTTCATAGCTCTGAGATTTCCTTAATCCTTAGAGGTAACTCATAGTTACAGAAGGAGGGACCTCTCTTACCTAGAAGAGAGGTAACTGCCATGTGGTAGCGGAAATACGTTTCATTTCATCAAAATAAATGTTACCTCTCATACTTAAGTTGCCGAGAGTTTGAGACTCCTAAAATCCCACGGGTTGCAAAAAGTGAGGCAAAACCAGTAAGATTTTAGCTAACGGTGGTAGGGTGTCAGCCAGCTCCAAATCCTCTCTCTTGAAGAAGTATTGAGGAAATGGGATGATAAAGATCTGCGTTTTATCTAGTTATCTCCTGTACTTCCTCTTAATCCAATTCATTAAAATAGAGACTATGGTAAAGTATTAATATAGGTGCTCTCAGGGTAAAAAGGTCAAATCAGAACAAGGTTTCTGACTGGATAGAGAATATACATGTCATATACGTATAAATCTGGGCTAGGATAATCAGGAAGTTCTGCTTGAAAAGCTACGGTTCACATTACTAAAGAACATACCATTTAATGGGAGCGATATTAAAATTAAAATGCTAGATGACATTGGTAGAGATGTTAAAAAGGTAAATTCTGTTCGATAAAACAAATACGCATTCAGAGAAAGAAACTCCCCTAGGTGGGAAGATTCATCAAAGTTCTTTATGGAGAAGATCAAATTTAAGTTCATTCTTTAATTATAACGAGGAGTTAGGTGGGAGGGAAACCCAAAAGCGGTCATTATAGATAGAGGGACCAAATAATTTATCATCAAAACCAGGACATTTTTTTTCTGCACCCGAGGCATGTGGAAGTTTCTGGACCAGAGATCAAACCCATGCTACAGCAGTGACCTGAGCCATAGAAGTGACAATGCTGAATCCTTAACCTGCTGAGCCACAAGGAAACTCCAAATCAGTACACTTTTCATTTTTGGTTTGTTTTGTTTGATTGAAGTATAGTTGATTCACAATGTTGTGTTAGTCTCAGGTGTATAGCAAAGTGATTCAGTTACACATATATATATACACATATGTAAGTATTCTTTTACAGATTCTTTTCTCTTATAGGTTAGTACAAAATATTATGTATAGTTCTCTGGGCTACACAGTAGGACCCTGCTGCTTATCGATTTTAATCTACAGCAGTGTGTATATGTTAACCTCAAACTCCTAATTTATCCCATCCCTTCTTTCCCCTTTGATAACATAAGTTTATTTTCTATGCCTGCTGATCTATTTCTGTTCCATATATAAGTTCATTTGTATCATTTTTGTTTTATCTTTTATTATTATTGTTTTCTTTTAAAATTTTTTTTATTTTTACTTTTTTTTACTTTTTTTCCACTTTTTGAAAATAAAGAGGGCACTATTAATCATTGCCCTGAGACTTCAGACACACACTAGAACCGTCCTAGGAAATTTGCAATGGGAAGCCACTCTGATGGCCAGCAAGGTAGGTGATAAGAAAGAGCAGAGTGGCCAACATGCTTTCATACAGACCATCAAGTGACAATTTTATGCAACTTGAATCTAGTTCTCTAGCAAACCTATCTACTTTCCCTTCCTTTTTTTTTTTTTTTCCAACTAGTGGTCAGGTTGACATCTGCTTTAGTGTCCCCCTTCTGTGTGTGAGTCTTATGTAACAGTCCACCCCGAAGCGCACACACAGTGTAAGAGATAAGTGAGTTATCTCAGAGAAAGGGGAAGGGAGAAAGGAAGCTACAGGTGCGGGAGAGTTTGTCGTGGATGGTCAGCAAGATGCGATGACTGGGCTGATGGGCCACTTTTTGGTTTGACCGTTTGGGTCGACTTTTGTCTTCCTAGACTTTGATCAAGAGTCCCTCTCAGGATGAGAAGCTCCCTTCATACCTAAAGGAACTCTCCATTAGCACAGACAAGACGAAACTTGAAGTGTACGCGTTTCCAGGGAGCCTGGGAGCCATCGTTAACATCCTTGACTTGCTCTCAACAGTTCCAAACCAAGTGAATTCAGAAATGATGACGGTGAGTTTCTTTCAGCCTTGCAGGAGTTGGGGGTCTTATCTTTTCATCGCTCAGGACTTGGGGTCAAGAAACATGACTCTTCTCCACTAAGGTCTGAAATTGAGGGGCCCGGGCGCCATATTTCCTCCTAAGGCTCTCGGGGAGATCCTTCTATGTCTCTTTCAGATTCTGGCAGCTCCAAGCTTCTTCGGCTTGTGGCTGCCTTATTCCAACCTCTGACTTCTTCTCCATTTATCTTCTCTTCTCTCTCTTATCAGGATACCTGTCGTTGGATTTAGGGCCCCCCTAGGTATGATGGCTCTCTCTCGAGAGCCTTAATTTCATTCCATCTACAAAGACCCTTTCTCCAAATCAGGTCACATTTACAGGATCGGGACATTAGGACAAGTCCGCAGGGGACCACCATGCCACTAACTCCAGGGCTCATAGTTTCAGAGAACAGAACAAGGGCAAAGGAGGGGAGAGAAGAAGCCACTTCCCCCGCTTGAGAGAAGCCGCAAATGGAAAATGACAGACCCAAATTTAGGGAAAAGAGAATCAAAATATTTGGCAAAAAAAGAGAAAGGTACAACACTCCCATTGCTTATCTGATGCTCGGCATTCGGGAGGGTTTTCTGAGACCACTTCACCCTTGCCGGTGAAAACTCTACCCACCAAATAGCCTTTCCGGGCTTGAGATTTAAAATGAAATAAAACAATCAATAAATAGCCTCCGCCAGCCTGCAGGGTTGGCCCTGGTGAGTGGTGAGGGGTGGTTCTCACTGTGACCATGGCTAAATGTCTCTCAAAGCCCCACAGTCATGGAGACCCACCCTCTGCTAAGTCCCTCTAATAGAGGTCATGGCTCCTCACAGCCGGTGATGCTGCATTTTTCTTTTCTCTCTTCCTCTTGCCTGTGCCCACTCGACCAGCTTCTGGGAAGATGTTCTTTTTTTTCCCCGCTCTCTTAACGATTGACAAAAATCCGTGTTGGTTTGATCCCATGCCATGTCCCTTACAGCACGTTCTCTCCACGGTCAACGTCATCCTTGGCAAGCCCATCTTGAACACCTGGAAGATGTCCCAAGAGCAAAAGATGAATCAGAGCTCACAGCTTCTGGATTCAGTGGAACGATTTTCCCGAGCCTTACGGTCGGAAGACAGCATCATCTCCCAACCCAACGTGCAGATGAGGAGCATGGTCGTCAGATCGGGCGTCCCCAAGCCCTACGAACAGGGCTTTGTTTTCTTAGACTCTGACCTCTGGGGCAACGTGAGCATTGATGAGAACCAGCTGAAACACTTGCAGCCCGATTCCTTTATCGTCACCGTGGCTTTCCCAACCCTCCAAAGCATCCTTGACCATGACGTTCAGGGAAAGAATTTTGCCAACAGCTTAGTGATGACAACCACTGTCAGCCACAAGATAACCACGCCATTCAGGATTTCGATGACTTTCAAGAACAACGACCCTTCGGGCGGGGTCCCACTGTGCGTCTTCTGGAACTTCAGCCTCGACAACCACACGGGGGGCTGGGACAGCAGCGGGTGCTACGTGACAGAGGTCACCGAGGACAGCGTGTCCTGCAGCTGCGACCACCTCACATCATTCTCCATCCTCATGTCCCCCGACTCCCCAGACCCCGGCTCTCTGCTGAAAATACTCCTGGATATCATCTCCTACATTGGGCTGTGCTTTTCCATCCTGAGCCTAGCGGCCTGCCTCGCGGTGGAAGCCGTGGTGTGGAAATCGGTGACCAAGAACCGGACGTCCTCCATGCGCCACATCTGCATCGTCAACATCGCCGCCTCCCTCCTGGTCGCCGACATCTGGTTCATGGTGGCCGCCGCCGTCCACAACCATCACTTCCCACTCAACGAGACGGCCTGCGTGGCCGCCACCTTCTTCGTCCACTTCTTCTACCTCAGCGTCTTCTTCTGGATGCTGACCCTGGGCCTCATGCTCTTCTACCGCCTGGTTTTCATCCTGCACGACGCCAGCAAGTCCGTTCAGAGGGCCGTCGCCTTCTCTCTGGGCTACGGCTGCCCTCTGGCCATCTCCGTCATCACGGTGGGGGCCACCCAGCCCCGGGAGGTCTACACCAGGAAGAACGCCTGTTGGCTCAACTGGGAGGACACCAAGGCCCTGCTGGCCTTCGTCATCCCGGCGCTGATCATCGTGGCGGTGAACATGACCATCACGGCCGTGGTCGTCACCAAGATCCTGAGACCGTCCATCGGGGACAAGCCCAGCAAGCAGGAGAAGGGCAGCCTGTTCCAGATCAGCAAGAGCATCGGGGTCCTCACGCCGCTCCTGGGGCTCACCTGGGGGTTCGGGCTGGCCACCGTGTTCGAGGGGAGCAACGCCGTGTTCCATATCGTGTTCACACTCCTCAATGCCTTCCAGGTACGTGCTGCGGGCGGCCCGCCCACGAAGCAGCTGCGCGCGCGAGGCAGGCGAAGCATAGAAACACACACAGGAGCAGGAATGGGGAAGGGTTTGAGTTCAGAGGAGGCCCCGGCCCTGGTGATGACACGAACGCGATGCAATAGAAAAGGGCACGATCCTCTGCTCCCATGGGACCTCCCACCTCTTATCACCTGCATTATGATTTAGTCGCATGTGCAGCGCTCTGCTAAATGCCCTGATAAGAGAAGCAGGGGGAAAGTCCCTTACCGACGCTGGATTTTGCTATTTGTCCAACATTATCTCCCGGCTGTCTCTTATTTCCTAAATGAAAATACCACCATGAAACCAAACAAGCTCTCCAGGTAATCTGCACGAGCATTAAACGGGCCCCGCCTTCGCGAGGTCGGGGGCAGCATCTGTCTTATCACCGTAACCCTCGGGCCTGTAAAGACCTGGGCACAGAGCTGGTGCGCAGTAACCATTAGGCACACGAAATAAATGCTCAGTAACACACAGAACTTCTTTGGAAAATTTTGCCGAACTCGAGAAGAATGGATGCTCTGTGCAGACATTCTGCTCTATTACACAAAAATGAAAAAGGCCTCCTCTTTGTACAGGACTAATTCTAACACAAGGCGCGTTGTAGGAGGGCTTTAACAGAGGAACAGACAAGTCTTGAGCACAAGGAGGGGATGCTTAATTCTGATTCAGCCACTAGATAAAGAGTAATCCCAGGGCCGCGTGAGCTGGTGAGGAGGCAGAAGGCATCGGAAGGTGACATGGAGACGTTGTCCTAAGGTGCTCATACCAAGACCATGCAAATCTTAACTTCTGGTGCTGGGCCCGTGGAGCCTTCTGGTGCTAAGGCTCGTGTCGAATGGTGTTTACCACATGCTTTGACTAGAAGGACTGGTTATTTCACCCCCGATGTCCTACGCCCTTGTCACCCCTGTGTGAGGGCTACTGTAGACGTCAGAGGCATGTTTAATAGCGTAACCAGCAGGACCTCCAGTTCACTATTGGGTGGAAACAGGGAAATAGAAAATATCCTTGTAATAGAAAATAACATTTACGCCCCCTTGGTGTGGTCCTGTCACTGTCATCTACTGGACCATAAACACAGATGTGGAAAGAGGTACAGATTCTGTGCCAGATTAATAACAGTTCCTATTTTGCTAGACTGGAGTATGAATATAACTAATATGATTACCATGCACTTCTTCCCAATTCTTTTTGGCAGGGTTTATTCATTTTACTCTTTGGATGCCTCTGGGATCAGAAGGTAAGCATAATGACAGTCCTGCTCCTAGAAAAGTCTAAAGTATGGTGACGTGTTTAATAGACAATGGCTTCTTCTAATCAAATGCAGGTACAGGGAGCCTTGCTGAATAAGTTTTCACTGTCCAGATGGTCTTCACAGCACTCAAAGGTAAGTGCTTCCTTTGAAGAGACTTTCAAAAACCCCTCTTTCAGGAGTTCCCATTGTGGCTCAAGGGTAATGAACCTGACTAGTATCCATGAGGATGCAGGTTCAGTTCCTGGCCTCGCTCAGTGGGTTAAGGATCTGGCATTGCTGGGGTGTAAGTTGCAGATGTGCCTCGGATCTGGTGTTGCTGTGCTGTGGTGTAGGCTGGCCGCTGCAGCTATGATTCGACCCCTAGCCTGGGAACTTCCATGTGCCGTGGGTGTGGCCCTAAAAAAGAACCCCCCCCCCAAAAAAAAATTCCTCTTTCTCCACTACCAATTTTAGCATAGATTATTCCACTATGTTTGCTTCTTACCCGGCTCCGCCTATTAAAGACAGCCATGGGATGGAATTATAATTAAGATGCATCCTCATCTTTAAATAGGGGTGAAATGGGCTAAATAGCACAGATAATATCAACTGAGGGTTAAAGCAAAATTTCCGTGAGAAATAATCTGCTGGGGAAACTCAAGGCAATAAAGAACACACTTTGAAGAATAATGAGTAGAGTTTTCTGTAGTTTATTTTGGAAAATAACTATTGCACTCAAATACATTGGTTTTCACAAAAGACAATAAACCCTATCGCGTAGTAAAACAGGCATTTGAAAGCTACTTCACAAATACCGGCTCTGATATTCCAGTCTTTCAAACGGTGACTTTGCTTAATTTGCCTGAAGAAGAAATTCATGCTCACCTGGGCTCACCCCTTAAAGGGAACAGAAAGGTGCAGGCGGTGACCACTAGAGAGCAGCAAGTGAATCGTGCTAGATGTCAAAACTGGGCCTTGTTCTCACGCAGTTGCCTTGTAATTTTTTCTTCTTTTCTAGTCAACCTCCCTAGCTTCATCCACTCCTGTATTTTCCATGAGTTCTCCAATATCGAGAAGATTTAACAATCTGTTTGGTAAAACAGGTACGTGGTGACCTCAAGATGTTTCTTGGGTTGACCCAAACACGTTGGCCCTGGGGACAGGCTCACCCCTGTGTTCCCACTCCCTCCTTCAAGGCATTTGCCCACAAAGGCGTTACTTGGGGCAGAGGCTGAATACAAGAACTTGCTAATATTTTCCCAGACAACCAGGAGGTTGGTACAGACGGCATCTGCCTTCAGCTTTCCATCAAAACCCTATCCGTCGTAAAAATGGGAACTGTTGATTGCTGGCCTGGGGAAATACAGGGTTCTTCTCAATTCACATTAAATAAGAGTAGGTAGGCCATGTTTCTGGGTTATGGTGCGGCCAAGACTAGATTTAGAGAACCCTACCATAGGATCCCAGGCTATGAACTTCATTTCCTGTGTTTTTTTTTTTTTCTTTTTCGAGTGTGCTTATTTTACGTTGACACTTCCAAAACTGCACACACAGATATGTGGGACCACCTAAGTTAGCTACCCTATTAGGAAGGTGCCTGGTGAAAATTTCCACCTTGGAGATATAAAATAAAGAGTAGTAACATGACTCAGCAGAAATGAATCCAACTAGTATCCATGAGGACGCAGGTTCAATCACTGGCCTCGCTCAGTGGGTTAAGGATCTGGTTTCGTATGAGCCGCAGTGTAGGTCACAGATGCAACTCGGATCCCGCATTGCTGTGGCTGTGGTGTAGGCTGGCGGCTACAGCTCCGATTCGACTCCTACCCTGGGAACTTCCATATGCCGCAGGTGCGGCCCTAAAAAGCCAAAAAAAAAAAAGGGAATGGTAATGACTTTGGGCACTGGGTCTCAGCTCTTCTTTCAAGCTGGAACCCCTGTCCCATGTCACCCTCTCCCCACTCCGGACCAGGGAAAAGGTACCAGAATTCCTTTCCGGTTCCTCAAGGTTCCATAATCACTGTAACTTTGGTTTATGTTGTCAGCGGCCCCAAAGGGCTCCCCAGACAATGATGGAAATCTTGTTAGCGGTGGCAGTTCGCCCATCTAATGGTAGGGCGGGTACCCTGTCGCTTCCGTTGCCCAACACACACCCCCTGCCACCCCGGTGCTCGGCCCCCAGCCCCCGGCGCCCCGCTGACGCGAGCCTGTGCCTTTGCTCCCAGGCCGCCCCCACCCCACACCCACCCTCAGCCCTTCTCTCATCTTCCCTGGACCCCGGTCCTGCCTTTTCCCTCCCTGACCTTTTCTTTCCTTTCTTCCTTTTCCCCACACTTCTTCCGGCTCGGCCTCCAGGCCCCTCCTCCTGTCACACCCACCCCGGGGACCGGGAAGGCTCCTGATGCCCAAGGCCCCGGGCCGGTGCATGCGATGACCTGCGGAGGGCTCCCCAGCCCGGCTCCCTGTCCTTTGTACAAATCTGGCTGCTGGTGGGATGTGATGTCGTTAGTGCTTGTCTTGCCGGCTGCCACGCACGCTTGAGAACAGCTTCGTTTGTTCTCTGGAACTTCTGGGTCTCTGCGGGAGGGCAGGCATGGGTTCGTATCCAGGCATGGCCTGAGCTTCCCTGGCTCGTGGAGTAGAGCGCCCCCTGGGCGGTCAGCCGGGGATTCACACCCCGGGGCTCACGAAGGTTTGTCTTTGCGCTGAGCTGCTGTGCTGTTTTTCAGGAACGTACAACGTTTCCACCCCGGAAACGACCAGCTCATCCCTGGAAAATACATCCAGTGCTTATTCGTTGCTCAACTAAGAACGGTGAAATCCAGCCCGGGGGACCTCTTGGGGGACTGTGGATGTGCCCCTTTCCAAGCCGTGTGTCAAGTGGTTCCTCTGCGGGCTTCTGGGAGCAGATGCTGAAGAGACTTTTTCTGTAGCGAAGGCGCTTTCTTTTGTAAAGACAGACTAAAAGGAATTGTTACATTTATTTCGCTGTCACATCCCCACCCCCTGTGTGATGCCAAATGTGTATAGTATTTAAGTGAAATTCATGCCAATTTCTCTGTCTATATTGTAAAATAGGATCTCAGAGACATTTTTACTTTTCACACCTTGGGCCCACAGATAAGCTTTGACTAAAATAATAAATAAAATGCTAGTACCTAGGAAATACTTCAGTAAATTCTAGGAAGGGAGGGAGGGACAGAGATAGAGAAAAACAACATCAAGACCACATTCGAAGATATCTACATTAATGATTTAATTTAGTAACTACTCAGATGCTGCAACGTTGAGAATTCAAAAATGTCTCCAGGGGTTCCCGTTGTGGCTCAGCAGAAACGAACCCAGCTAGTATCCATGAGGATGCGGGTTTGATCCCTGGCCTCGCTTAGCGGGTTAAGGATCCAGGTTTGCTGTGAGCTGTGCTGTAGGTCACAGACTCTGCTGGGATCCCACGTTGCTGTGGCCGTGGCGTAGGCTGGCAGCTGTAGCTCCTATTGGACCCCTAGCCTGGGGACGTCCATGTGCCAAAGATGTGGCTCTAAACAAACAAACAGCCAAACGTCTCCAAAATGGCACCTGAAAGTTAACCATAAAGGTTCAATATCTTCCTGGTATTTTCTTAGGTAAGAGAGACTAAAAAAAGCAGTGAAAAAGAGTAGCGAGGAAATGATATCAGGATGTTTTCAAGTGGACCACAGTACTTACAAGAAACTCATGGAAGCACACACGGTCCCCACGATGCTGATCACATAACGTATTTACTGCTGTATGTTAACTTTTGCGGGATGGATGTGGAATGAATATTTAGAGTAAGTGTGATAACCACGTTTTATGAGATTGAAGCAGGCCAGCTGCTGATAACCTTCTAGAGTTTAGCACAAAAGCCTTATGTTTCATTTTGTTCCACTTTTGGAGAGAAGAAAGGTATTTTTACATCCATTCGTTTCCAAATGTGATGTGTTGCACTGAAAGCAACGCCCCTCCCCCAACTGTCACATATTGTATTTAACAGCTTTAACCAGGTACTTTTCTGTGCATGATAGAGTAGATTTTTAATGCTCATAAGGCATTGTGTATTATTTTTGTGGTGGTTACAGTGGATGCCGTGGCCCTGGGTGTGCTGTATAGCTCTCTATGTATTAGTTCTATCAGTTCCTAAGTTCCCAGACCAATATACGTTAAGAATTTTCTACTTGTCTAAGTCGTGTTTATTCCAACCCCTAGGAAATCTTCCGGAAAATATTATCTAGCTGACTAATCCGAGCTCCTAATGGTACTTTACCATGATGAACAGATGGCAGAGAGTGTTTGTGAATTAAGTGTCTACGTGTGTTTTGCTTGTGTGTATGCATTTCACACTAATACAGATATTTATTAAAATCACATCCATATCAAAGTTAACCAGGCGCTATAGCTACAGCCACCGAAAATTCCAAATCGAAACCTCATCCCAGGGAGAAAAATCCAACAGAGTAAAAATGTGGGGCCTCTCTGAAAATGTGGGTGCAGGGTCTTCCTAAAGATGATTTCTAAATCGACCCTCACCCTCGGGAAGAAAAAGGACAAAAGAGGGTGAAATTCAGCCATTGTTTATTTTTCGCAGTTCAAGAAAGTTTTCATTTAATATTTTAACTCTTTAAAATTTCTTCCTTTTATTTTTATTTATTTATTTTTGGCCATGCCTTCGGCAGGCAGAAGTTCCCAAGCCAGGGACTGAATCTTAGCCACAGCTGCAGCAATGCCGGATCCTTAACCTGCAGTGTGTGACAGCCGCAACTCCCAAGAACTCTATTTTTAGTTTTAAATTCTACTACTGTCTCTTTTCTTCATGGGGAGGGAAGGACGAGGCAGTAATGTTTCAAGGAAATGAACTTTTTTCCCCACATATTCACAAATGACATAAACATCTATGCCCACAAATTGTCAC